>PVJA010007490.1:0-68357 GCA_004027025.1 Myocastor coypus | reverse complement strand
TTTTTAATTCATAATTTATTTTTATGTATTTGATACAGGGTCTCACTACACAGCTCAGACTCAGTGATCTTCCTATTTTCAGCCTCCTCAGCACTGGGATAACAGGTGCTGTGGCCAGCTCAATGCACCTGGGGTTGGAGCCAGCATGGCATATGGTCCTGGGGATCAAACCCTGGTCCCTGCTAAGCAGGCACTTAGTCCACTGACCTATTTTGCTGGCCCTATGTTGTATGTATGTATGTATGTATGTATGTATTTTTTGAGACAAGATCTTGCTATGTAGTTCAGGCTGACCTTGAACTTACTGTGGAGCCCAGGCTAGCCTTGAACTTGCAGTGATCCTTGTGTCTCTGCCTCCTTAGTGCTGAAATTACAAGTGTGCCATGTTGCCCTGGTTGAAATAATTTTTTTTTGGCTGCTCAGAGTAACTTTTATTTCAAAAGACAAACACCAAAAATCTGAATGACCTATTATCATATCTGCTGTTGTTTAGAAGCTCCAAAATGCTATTCCCAGAATTAACAATACACCACCTTTGTTGAAAAACTTAAGCTTTTTATTTGGAGAAAATTGTAGATTCACATACAGTTGTAATAACAGAAGGAGATACTATATTGATCCAGTTTTCCCCATTAGGTGCATCTGGCAAAACCAAAGTATCTATAATAGCACAAAGAGAATATTATACTGAAAGATACATTTTGATCTCTGCAAAGATTGTTCATATTGCCTTTTATAGCCATATCCTGACCTCCATGCTTAGTGATTGATAGCTACAATCTGTTTTTCATTTCTACAGTTTTGTAATTTGAAAACTGTTACATGTGTGTAATTATATAGCATATAACCTTTTGGGGTTGAATTCTTTCTTTGCTTAACAGGATTTTCTGGAGATTTATCCAAGTTGTTTTTAATCATGTTTTTTTTCTTTTTATTATTGAGCAATATATCATAGTATGAAAATATGAGTTTTGTTTTTAACCATTCATGTGTTGAAGGACATCTGGGTGATTTCTAGTTTTTGGCTCTTATGTATAAGGCTGCTGTTCCAGTTAATTTTTTTTAATTTTTATTTTTAAAATATTTATGTTTGCACATTTGTGGTACGTAGTGGTTACATTTACTGTGCCGAGTAGGTATGTGTATATATTTTAATTTTTTTTTTTTTACATTTCTCCCTCTCTCCATCTTTTAGTCCTTTTCTTTTTTTTGCAGAAGATTGATTTCCCCATTTCCTAGCTCAAGGGGCATTATGGTGGGTATGATACACCCTGTCCATATTTTCCTAATGGAAATATGTACTTTAGCCTAATGGTAGCCAGCTCTGTGTTTCAGTAGTTGCACTGAGGCAATACGGGAAGCACTCTTTCTGCTCACTCACTTGGTACAACAAACAGCAAGGGGTATGCATTTATGTCAACATGTAAGTTGGTGGATTTTACCCATATTGTGTGTGTGTGTGTTTGGTCAGGATTTTCAAGGGAACAGATTTAATACAGAATATACAATTTATAAGATTATTTTATAATATTCACCCAAAAAATCAAATGTAGAAGAATGTGAGTCTATACACTGGAGACCCAAAGAATCCAGGTGGGGATTGATCATACAGTAATGTCCTGCATGAGCCCCACTGGAGGCCAAGAGCCAATGACAATGTCTCATGCAGATTTGTATCAAGAATCTGCACTGGGAAGGCCCAAAGTTCAGTGGTTTGCTGGAAACCATCCACCAGTGGGCTGAAGGATCTGTGCCATCAGGCTGAAGAGTACACTAGTAGCCAGATGATGTCTAAACTGAATCCAAACACTGGAGCTCTTCCAAAGAATCTAGTAGGTCCTTCTTTATTTTCTCTTTACACTACCAAGTGACAAGCAACCTCAGGATGAGTTCTCTCCACCCTTGGGTGTAGAATTCTGAGCCAACTTAGTTAAGCTTCTAAACTTCACAAAATGACTTAATCAGCCATCACAATTCACCCATTGTCAATTTGGCAACCAGACTAAGTTCTTCAAACTACTCTTCTTTTTTTTTTTTTTTTTTTTTTTTGTCTTTTTGAGACAGGGTCTCGCTATGCAGTTCAGGCTGGCCTTGAGCTCACTTTTGTAGCCCAGGCTGGTCTCGAACTTGCACCAATCCTCCTGCCTCAGCCTCCCGAGTGCTGGGATTACAGGCGTGCACCACCATGCCCGGCTTACTCTTCTGATATAGAGATGCACTTACAATTATACCTTCATGATATAACTATCCTGTGTATAAATGGAAACATTAATTCCCTTGCCAGAATAGAAGGTAAGTTTTCTTTGGAGTGTGCTCACTCTTATCATTTCGTAACTTGAGCATTATATAACACAGGCTTAACAATCCTTAAAAACTGTATTACGTGTATCTAAATTGTATTATATTAGAAATATATTAGGAAAAATAGAGTAACTATAGTCTTTTCTATAGCTGATCATAAAGTTTAACTGGTTTTTAGAAATACCTTCTTCCACTACCCATGCTACACTTCTTTTTCAGCAAGCACCTCAGCAAGTGTTGATTTGTTCTCTGGTGAAGTGACCCATACTTTTGTTCTTGAAGGCTCTGAACCGTTTGTCATTGGGCTTGTATTAGGTTGTTGTAGTTTCCCATTCACAATAATAACAGGGCATAGTAATACTAAGAGGCTTCCTAAGGGTTCTCCTACACTGTATATTCTTCCACTGTAGTAGTCCAATTTCTCCATTATAGGCTGGGTCAGTCACTCCTGGCAACACTGTGACTCCCCATCTAGCTTGTTTCCTGAGAGCCTTGATGAGACCAAAATTACCAGAGGGAAGGCTTAACTTTTAGTTTAATGACATCATTGATTAACCTTCCCTTCTCTTCAACTAAGACTTCTAAGCCAGCAGAACATAAGATTGCAGGAACAGGAAGCAGAAATTTTGCTAGTGGATCACTGGGGGTAATGGTGAGTTGTGCCATTCCTACTTTCACCCTTGATTCCTGGACCTGTGGATGTAGGCCATGGGAGACACAGCCCTATATAGTGGGCACTGACTCCAAATATACCACCCTTTTGAAATATCTTACCCAAGCTACAAGCTCTTGTGTCTTCACAAGACCATTCCAGTATTCTATCAATGCAGCTGCTTTTCTGTGAGCACCACTTCTTTGGATAGGAAATGTGTTCCTTGGTCAGACACAGTACTATGTGAAATTCTGGGATGGTAGATAAGGCATTCTCTGAGTCCTTGGATGGTGGACTCACAGTTTTGCCAGAAGCATTACTTGCAATGAAGGCGGAGCCATATCCAGAATACATGTGTATACCAATGAAGACAAAGCACTGTTGCTTCCATGATTTAAGTGATGCAATATAATCAGCCTTCTACCAGGGCACAGATGATCACCTTGGGGAATGGCACCTATACTGGTTGTTTCATTGTGCCGACTTGAGCAGTTTAGAAGTTTAATTAAGTAAGTCAGCAGAGAGAGCCAGGATTCTTAGTTTGTAAACATGCTCATCCTGTGCAATAGGAGGCATGAACATTGTGTGAGTTCTACACCTCCAGCCCCAGGGTAGTTTGTTTATAATATAAGGAGGGGGAAAGGTGCTTCGAAGCCTGTAGCTGTTGCCCTTCCCTTTGCTCTTCACTGTTTTCTCTTGCCATGAACTGTTGCCCTCTGCCATGTGCCACACTGCCTGGGAGCCAACCAAGTATAGAGTGAAACTTCCAGAAACTGTGAGCTAAATAAATAAACCTTTCCTTCCTTAATTTTCAGTGTTTGGTATTTTGTCCCAGCAACGATTGAAAAGTAACTGAGATAGTGCCATATGGAGTACTCAGTGTTGATCTCTGCCGCTGGCTTATTGGGCATTCAGCAGAGGCTGTGGCTAGATCAGTCTTAGTGAGTGAGAATCCATATTGCTGAGTCCATGCATAGCCTCCATGCCTGCCACCATGGCCATTCTGTTTATGGGCCCATTGGGCAAGATAAGGATGGCTAAAGCAGGATTTTGGCCATTGTCTACAGAGTGGATCATCTTCACCCACTTGATTATTATAGTCCTTTTCTGTGGATATTACCTTTTGAGGAGCACTCACATAGCAAACAAATAGTTTTACATCCTTTGCCCATATGTAGCAGTCTATCCACATATCTGTTCCCCAAATGTCTGTCTCCAATTTTCCAGTTGTGTACCTTCCAAGTTCCTGTCCATTCAACCAGACCATTGGCTACAACCCATGAATGAGTACAGCCACACATCTGGCCATTTCTCCTTCCAGGCAAAATACGTCATTACACTGCTCAAAATCTCCAGGTGCAGTGCTCAGTTCTGCCCACTATCACAATTTTCTTCATCTCTGTCCTTCAGGACATCCCAGAAAGTGGGTGTAATGCTGCAACTGTCCACTTGTAGATGATACCCACATAACTTACAGAGGCATTCACAAACCAGGCCCCAGACTTCGCTTTCTCTGACAATTGGTCATATAGTATACTCCATAAGACCATAGGTGCATGCTGGGAAAGACATCCTGAAAATACCTTTCCTGAAAATACCAGGAAACACTATAGCAGGCATTGATGCCTTGAAGGGTATCTGAAGCTCTTGGCCTGTTCCTTGGCTTAGTGGGAACTAAAGTGAGAGTGACCAGATCACCATGCAACATGAGTACTTCATTATGACCCAGGTATTATCTGATCAGATTTCCTGAGTCATAAGGTTGGATGTAGACAACTTATGTTGTGGTTCAGCCAGTCTAATCATAGGGGAGTGTATTTGGCTTTTTGCAGTCTCAGCCTTGTTGCTAAAAGAGATTATCTTTTGAGCCAAGCATCATTTTGAGCCAGGCATGGTGTTGCACACCTGTAATCCTGCACTTGGGAGGCTGAAGCAGGAGGATCAGTGCGAGTTTGAGACCAGCCTGGGCTTCAAAAGTGAGCTCAAGGACAGTCTGAACTGCATAGCAAGACTCTGTCTCAAAAAGACCAAAAAGAGAGAGAGAGAGAGAGAGAGATTATCTTTTGGAACATAATTAGAAATGTTTCAGTATCTGTGTCTGTAGCTAGGAATTTGAATCTTTGAGTCCCTCATTGTCTTTTATTTAATTATGTGTGCTCTCTCTATATATATTTTTTGATGGGACTAGGGTTCAAACTCAAAACCTTGCACTTGCCAGGCAAGTACTTGTGCCACAGAGCTATCTCCCCAGGCCTTTCTCATTGTCTTTTATTAATTTTTTCTCACAACTAGAACACTTTATGCTTCCTGTGGATGTTTTGAGCTCACTATTTTCCTTCACTAGTTTGTCCAGGGATGCTAAGCCCAACCAGCCAGCATCATTGTTTCCTACTCTGCCAAAGATATAAAAAATTTTTATGTATGATGTTGTTGAATTCCTGATAGCTCACAAATTTTATGTATGATGTTGGATTAGGATTATCAAATGGATCTACTTGACATATTAGGTTAGAGCTATATCTTCACCGTTTGCAGGACTCAGGAACTAGCTCCGAGTGGTTGTTTTTGAAATACTAGTTCCCAGTGATCTGTTTGGTGTGATTTAGATGGTGCCCTTTCTCTTCCTACTCAGGTTCCTGCTGGACATTTCTGACCACATTCGTACTTAAGCACCCTTATGGATTGCAAAACAAGACAGAACATTTTTTAAATCATGTCTTTAAAAATTTTTTTTTTCCTAATTTGTTAAAAACTGTGGGGTTTTAATTTTAGGCTTTGCTTATTCTTTTCATTTAGACACTTGGAAAGCTTGTGCAAAGTAAGGACTTTCTTTTTTCTGTGTGTAGTACTTTGCACTTGCTATAAACCTAACCAAGTGGCATTGTGATGCAGGTTGTGTCTGATTTTTTTTTTTTTTTTTTTTTTTTTTTTTTTTTTTTTTTTTTTTTTTTTTTTTTTTTTTTTTTTAATGCATTTGGTACAGGGTCTCACTACATAGCCTGGACTCATACTGATCCTCCTGTTTTCAGCCTTCACAGTGCTGGGACAGGGTGGCTGGCTCAGCGTGCCTGAGGGGTGGGGCCAGTGTGGCATGTGTTGCTGGGGATGGAACCCTGGTCCCTGCATCTTCCAAAGCAAGTACTTAGTCCATTATATCACCAGCCCTCAGTAATAGAATATTATACACAAAAACTTAGACGTATTTTCTAGTTTAACTCAGTAGTTCAGTTACTTTAAAATTTGTGTGATTTCACTTATACAACTTATATGAAGGTGCGTTAAACCTAAGCTAAGGTTTTGTAAGCAACGTAGTTACTGTGTATTGTGTATAGTAGTACCTCTTTTTCTGTGGCATGTATGTTCCTAGCCTCCCAGTAGATGCTTAAAACTGTGGATAGTAAGTTATATGTACCGTACATTTTTTTCTATACACACTTGTGATATACCCACATTTGGCAAAACTGAATTGTCAGTATCACTACTCTTGTGCCTTGGGGCCATCATTAAGTAAAATAATGATTACCTGAACACAAGCACCGTTGTACCAGGACAGTGGATCTGATAACTGAGATGGCAATTAAGTGACTAGCAGGTGGATAGTTTATGTGGCCTGGCTGTACTGGACCAAGGGATGATTCTTATCCCCAGCAAGGGAAGAGAATGGTGTGAGGTTTCATCGGGCAGCTCAGAATAATGCGCAATTTAAAACTAATGAATCATTTATTTCTGGAATTTCCATTTAATATTTTCAGACTATGACTGGATAACAGGAACCATGAAAAGTGAAATTGCAGATAAAGGGGACGACTGTAATCCATTCTATTTTAATTTCATTAAAAAGAAATTGATTGAGGACCTGTTACACTGACTGCAAGCTCTTTCAACAGATCACTGCCTGCAAATGAAGTCATTATAGTTTTCTGAATAAGAGCTTGGCTCTAAGTAGGTAAATGGAGTAGGGGCTAACTGTCATGATTTGATTAAGGGTGAGGACTGGGAGAAGGACAGGTTTGGACTCAGATTTCAGCTTTTGTCACTTGTTGGCCATGTGACTGAGTTAGACTGGTTGATAATCTTGGGTCTTACTTTCTGTAAAATGGGTGACTCCTATTGCCTTGTGTTTATAAGGTTTAAATGACAGAATGTATGGTATAAAGTGAGTGATCAATATGCTGCAGCTGTTATTAGCCAGTTTTATGTTTTTCAGGATTTAATGGCATTTGTCTGGCTTTTAGCTGGCTGCTCTTTGTACGGTTTGCAGAATCTCCTATGACAGGAGTTAGGAGCCAGTGTTAAGTAACAGACCAGGTAGATGAGAATTGCTTAGTTGATGGCCTCCCTTTGGGGTCAGTTTAGGTTGACTGTTGGGGTCTGTGCCCACAGACTGCTGGGTTTTTTTTTTTTTGTTGTTGTTGTTGTTTGTTTGTTTTGTCTTTTTGAGACAGGGTCTTTCTGTGCAGTTCAGGCTGGCCTTGAGCTCACTTTTGTAGGCCAGGCTGGTCTTAAACTCACACTGATCCTCCTGCCTCAGCCTCCCAACCACGCCCGGCTTAGATTGCTCGGTTATTACAGGACTGTTTGGCAGTTACAGAGCCTCTAGTCAGAGGTAAGCTAAAGGTGTGTATGTGTGTGTGTGTGTGTGCACGCCTACATGTGAGTGTATAAGGTGAACTCCGGGAAAGGGCAGAGCACAAGTAATTCTTCTGCCTGAGCTATCTCTTCATCCTCTCTCATACTTTCACATTTAAAATCTATTCTCTTTTTTCGTACAGTACTTCTCGGCTCCTTTTTTTTTTTCATAGAAGGGTCTACAAGGTGTTCAGGGTCTAGTAATAGATAGGATGTGTATTGATCCACCTGTTTATAGTCTCCCAAGAGCTGGGACTACAGGTGTGCACCACCAGCCCAATCTCAGTTGCTGTCTCTGCACACTCCGCAGGCAGGCCTGGATTGAACCCTGGGCCCCTGCGCCTGCTCGCAGGCACTTTAATCTACTGAGCTATTTGATCTGCCCTTCCTTTCTCTTTTAAACCATGACCAGCATTTATATTTTAGGTAACAATCTGTTCATAAAAGGAGTTGAAACAAATGTGAACATTAAAATATAAAGTTAGATTTATCATCTAGAGAATTTCATTTATTAACATCTGGTCTTTTTCATACATTTAAAAATAGCTAACAGTAATACTGTACTAAATTCTAGTACTCTTTTTAATGAAGGGAAAAAACAAACTCAGAACTAGTTAGATAAAAAAAAAAAAGAACTAGTTAAATAGTTCTAGATCCCAGAGAAGGAAGAAGGGACATTTTGGTGAAAGAGGTACTGATGTATGTCTGTGAAGCTGAAGGCTGGTCCTCATGAACCTTCCCTCTCTTGTCTGGAGCAAGGAGGAATGCTTTCTGCTGTTTTAAGTTTGTTTTGCTTGCCTACCCAGCATCCAAGGGCAGATGGTTAATATGTTTTGTGCAGCTCCAGGTAGTACATTGTTAGATTGCTGGTAAAGATGCTATTTTTTTTATGGAATAGGAAAGCTGAATTGTTTCACTGTTTTGCTCATACATGCTAGTCAGCTTTTCCTCCCTGCTTTAAGTTCTTCATCTCCCAATCTGACTGACTTCCAGAGGAAAACCCAGTACTGATACCAGAAGTAACCCACCCTCTACTGTCGTATCTGGAGCAGATGTGTCCTAACTTGAGGCCAATCTGTTTTCTCTTTCTCCACAGATTTTGAAGCTAGCTTCATAAGGCTGTTGGACAAAATTACTAATGGTTCTCGAATTGAAATAAACCAAACAGGTAAGCTCCTTTTCTGTCCAATCTGAAAGTACCTGTGCATTCAACTTAACTGTTCTTTGTGTTTCCCTCTTTTCAATGGTGTAAATACTGTATTGTGTTCAGACCTTTAATAATTGTGTTATAAAAGCCATCATTCACCTGGAATGTTCTGAGGATGTACCTTGAGAATCAGGGGAGCTGTGCATGGTAATTGTGATACAGACTTATCACTCTGTGTTATCCAAATAGCATGTTTAACTGAAAAACTCAGTTTCCTGTCTGTGATATGATTGACTAAAGAATGTACATGTGACTTAAGTAAGGTAGAAAACTGAGAACTTTATATCAACAAGGAATTACTTTTTGAGACAGGACCTCATTAATCACTGTGTTCTCCAGGCTGGTCTTGAGCTTGCTTTAGTCCTCCTGCTTCAGCTCCCAAGTGCTGGGATTATAGGTATGTGCCACGATGTCTGACTACTTCTTTTTTATAATAAAAATGCTTTTTTCTAACAAAACTTTTTATTTATTTGTTTTTACTTCTTTTTTAAATTGTTTTTAATAAGAAATAACAATGTGACAGTTTCAAAAAAACGTTAGTAGTACATTTCCAAAATCTGATACAGTGCATATTGTTGTCTTCCTATTAGTTATACAGAACACAGGATGTAGATGTTATAATTTTTCTAATCATTATTGGTATAAAAAATTTGTTCTCATTGAACTAAGAGAAAGTAGCTACATATGTAATCTAATGTTTGATAATCACAGTGCGTTATTGATTGGTAAAACTGGCAATGTTGGAAGCTGTTGATTTAAGCCTTTTATAGTTCAGCCTTCTAATCTAGTTTTCCATTTTATGCCTTGTGTTTAGACTTTTCTGCTGGGTGGACAAGGGCAAGTTTAAGAAAGACCTGTGTAGCAAAACATGTAACTTTTGTATCCTCCAAGATCAGTCAAATCCCCTCAGGATTTACTTTCAAACCATGTATAGTGCTTTGTAGAACTGTTGTTGGTGTCAGCCATCTGGATGAGCCATGTCCATTGCTTGACCAGCTCTCTGTGAGAGCTTGAGAGAATGTTTTCTCTCTAGGTGACTCTCCTTAGGCACACTATACATTGTCTGTTCCTTTCTTCTGTGGCCCCATAATCTCCTTGAACAGAAAATTTGGGAGGCCACTGAGTTATAGGATGTTACACAACAGGTTCTCTTATATCCTGAGTCCTCACTGACCTTGAAGGGCTAGGGCCAAAATATTGAATGTCCTTGTAGCCCTTCTTTTTCTCAAAGTCCTTTTTTTACTGTCACATTAAATTTCTTGCACTGAACCTTCAAATAGTTTGTGTGTGCTGAAATTATTATAGCTTTGTCTCTCAAAATAAGTTCACACAAGCAGATGCAAAATATGCTAAAATCTTTTTTCCTTCTAGTCCATCTCCAGAGATTGCCACTATCACAGTATTTGTTTGCATGATGCTTCTGTAACCCAACATCCCAACATCAATGGGGTCATGCTTTGCATACTGTTCTACAGCTAGCGTTTTTTTTTTTTTTTTTTCTTTCCACTAGCAAAAAGATCTAAACGCTTTTAAAGCCAGAGCATGCAGATCTGCCTCCATAGTCCTGTAGGCTGTAGTATAATTCCTTTAGTTGCTACCTACTGATAAATTTTAGGTTGTTTCTAACTTTTTTCTTTTTTTAAAAATCTTTTATTTATATATTCATTTGGTACAGGGTCTTACTATGCATCCCAGACTCCTAGTGATCCTTCTGTCTCAGCCTCCCCAGTGCTGGGATTACAAGCATGTGCCACCATGTCTGGTTTTGTTGGCTGGCACAGGGTGCAGTATCAGAGATTGAACCTTGGTCTTTGCTCTTGCCAGGCAAGCACTTAGACCACTGAACTATTTCCCCAGCCTCTAGCTTTCTTTTTCTGTGGTTAAAATCTTTATACGCTGTAGCATACCATGGAAAACACCCTTTAGTTGATTCTTTTTTTTTTTTTTTTCCCACACATGTTCCACCAAGAAATCTCATAACACAAGTTTGGATTCATATGTGGCTCTGAGCTATGTGAGATGTGCTAATTTGTAGCTGTATTTAGCAGTGTGGAAAACAGGTTTCAGGCATGAGTTACTAAATGCCCAGTGCCAGCTATCATTCCTTACATTTTCCTTGCTGTGTTTACTTCGGCATTACTGGAATTTTGTTCAGCAACTTTGACTGGTGGTTCAGAATAATTTGGTTCGGATAATTTTATCCTGTCCTACTATCTTCAGTATAGGTTAAAGAGTCAGACATTTATCCTGCTCACATCCCATGTCATTTTTCCCTCCTTTCTTACAATTTAGACACCATCATTCTTATGGCATTGTGACTAACACTATTTAAGCCAAATGACCCAGAATTCTCTTTCAGTTATAGTCACTTTGCTCAGAATATAGTCCTCATGAAGTTTTATTTATTTTTGTTTTGTTTTGGTTCTTTATGTGTTTAGTACAGGGTCTCACTACACAGACTCATAGTAATCCTCTTGTTTTCAGCCTCTCAAGCACTGGAATTATGGGTGCATGCCACCATACTCAGTGTCAATTGCTGTCTCAGTGTGCCCCAAGGGTGGGGCTGGCACAGGCACTCTGGGGGATCAAACCCCAGGCCTTGTGTTCTGCCTAAGCAGGCATTTTAATCTGCTGAGCTATTTGGCCAGCCCCTCTAATGATGTTTTAGCTTTTACTGTGCAGTAATATTTACATTTATTTTATGAAACTCCTAAGAAGTTTCCAGTGTGAGTGACCAAACATGCCTCTTTCCTTTAGTACTAAATTTATTTTGATATATACTGCTTCAGAATACATTGCAGAGAGCTGGGCGTGGTGGCACATACCTGTAATCCCAGCACTTGGGAGGCTGAGGCAGGAGGATCGGTGTGAGTTTCAGACCAGCCTAGGCTACAAAAGTGAGCTCAAGGCCAGCCGAACTGCATAGTGAGACCCTGCCTCAAAAAGACAAAAAAAAAAAAAAAAAAGAGAGAGAGAGAGGGAGAGAAAAGATATCACAAAAGCTTTTGAGCATCAGAAATACCTTGTTTATCCATTTATTCACCTTGCCCCCACAATCAGTGGTATTTTCCTATGATAAATAAATCCACTAAGAAATATGGATATGTGAAAAATGGAATAGTGGTAATTAAGTGTCCACTAAAGCTATGCTTTTAGGTATTCCCATTACTCTTAATTTTTTATTAATACTTCATTTAATATTAAATTAAGATAGCCATTATTAGTGGCATCAGACCTACAGAGTATTTGCTTTTTCTGGGGATTTTGCTTGGTGAGTAAAATGTCTGAGAAATCTCATGGTGGAGGGCTGGCTATGGCTGTGGCATTGGCCCATTGTTGGTGAGCCTGCAATCATACGGGCTGAGAATGTGCTGCTGAAAAGCCCTCCTCGCTGCCTGGAGCCCTCCTCTGTCCCTGCCATGAGTTTGGCTGCTAAGATGGCTTAGGGAAGAGTTATATTTATTTCAATTTATTAAATTACACTCACAGTTTATTATTATTACAGGGGCTTGACAGTAGTGAGTCAGCTCTTGGAGTGAAGCATGGGCTGTCAGGGATGGCATTGTGAACTGCATTGGATGCCCTTGTCAGGTTTTCCCCTTGGGACTTACTGCTCTTGTTACCCTGAAATACTTGGTTTTGTTCGCATTGCAGCTGACTGTTTTTTTTCTGCTTTCAGGAACAACCTTATATTTTCAACCTGGCCTCCTGTACGGTGGATCCGTGGAACATGACTGTAGTGTCCTTCGTGGCATTGGCTATTACCTGGAGGGACTCCTTTGCCTGGCTCCATTTATGAAGCACCCCTTAAAAATAGTTCTTCGAGGAGTGACCAATGACCAGGTTGATCCTTCAGTAAGTATTGAGATCAACCCTTGGCCTTTTATCTTGTGTAGCAATTCAACTTCTGAGGAAAAAGTTCATTAAGAAAGTATGTTCTACAAGTGCAAGGGCCTGAGTTCAGTCCCTGATTCTGAAAAAAAAGTAAAGAATGTTCTAAGCCCAGCTTTTTTGGGGGGTGGGGGGGTCTTTTGAGACAGAGTCTTGCTATGCAGTTCAGGCTGGCCTTGAGCTCACTTTTATAGCCCAGACTGGTCTCAAACTTGCACTGATCCTCCTGCCTCAGCCTCCCAAGTGCTGGGATTACAGGCATGTGCCACCATGCATAGCTTTTTAAGCCCAGTTTCATTTTCGAGTAATTTTTTAGTCATTTACCTTGAGTTTTAGAGGTTAATTCACTCGAGAAGGCACTTGAATCAAGACCATAATCATCAAATTCAAAATGATTGCTACTGTTCAGTAGGGGGCTTTTTTGTTGGTCCTTTTTTGTTGGTCCTGCTTCAGAGCAGGCGCTTTCTGCCCTGGGTTTGACTGGAACTGCAACTCTTGGCTGAAGTGTGTGAGTGGAGTTTTTGTAGTCATATGAGACCTGGGGCTATCGGGCAGCCAATTAGGGCTTTAGGCAGGAAATGGTATCTCTTGGCATTACCACAGCATAATCTTACTTACGCTTCAGTTATAATCCTAAGGACTTTTTTTCACTTGAGAAAGAGTTCGCAGATTAAAAAAAAAAAAACCTACAGTAAGAGATGTGTATGGTTTGAGAGTTTGTGAATACCAACAAATTTCTCTTTTAAACATGCTAGTATTCCTGCAGATTTGGAGAGAATTGTCTCTTATCCAACTAATATTCTCACTTTGACCACAACTGTTATCTCAGTGCCTATCTTAGACATCTCATAGGAAGGGATGGTAGCCTCAGTTTTGAATGCTTTACTATCCAGAGAGGGTACCTTAAAGTTGATGGCCATTAAATTCTGACTGGAGAGGCACTCTAGTCTCTATTGCTGCAGAATAGGTCACAGCTAAAAATAGTGGCTCTGTGTGTATAGCTTTCCTAACTGATAAGGATCAGTTAGTTGTGCTGTGAGTTGCTGGTGTTCGCCAAGACTCCTGTTAGGGTATAGATGTTCTTAGGTAGAAGGCTTGCTTTTCAGTTCTTTTTTTTCCCCTTGAGACAAGACCTCACCAAGTACCCCCCACTGGCCATGAACTCATGCTGATGCTCCTGTCGCAGCCTCCCAACTGCTAAGATTACAGCCATGTGCCACCATGCTCATCTTGTTTGTCAGTTCTTAGAAATTTAGCTGAGTGGACTTATTTCTTAGGATACCAAGTATACTGCAACATCTGAAGTTCTTAACTATAAAGGAACTCTTTGGGATTTGAAATTAAGTGGGTTATTTTTTTTTTTTTTTACTAGTGTCTTCTAAGAAAATTCTAGGACATGAATTGTTTAATTATAAATGTGAGAAGAGGCTTGTCCACTTTTTCTTTTTAATTAATTAGTACATGTTTGTAGTACATAGTGATTACATTTGTTATAAGGAGTTGCTATTTTTATATAGTACATCTTCTTTTTATGTTGCTTTGCCTCCTTGCTGCATTTTCCTCATACACTCCCTGTCACTTTTTTCCCCATTATTTATGTTTTATTTTGCTTTTTATTTGTTTTAGTTTCCTCATATAAGAGAAACCATGCAATATTTAAGCTTGCGTGTCTGATTTATTTCATTCAACGTAATGGTCTCAAGGTACATCCATTTTCCTATGACCACCTTGTTTATTCTAAATGGCAAGGTAGTAGTAACCCGTTTTGTGTAAAAACCCCATTTTCTTTATCCATTCCTCTGTTGATGGACATATGTGGGCTACATAGGCTGCTCCTCAGGAGTAGCTGTTAGGAATTATGCTGCTGCAGACATGGGTGTGCACGTGTCACTGCCATATGATGACTCTAATTCTTTGGCGACTATATCTAGGATAGGAATAGCTGAGTCAAATGGAATCTCTATTTTTAGTTTTTAAAGGAATTTCCATACTGTTTTCCACAGTGGTGCTAGTTTATATTCTTACCAAAAATGTAACCCCCAGTTTCACCAGCATTTGTTGTTAGTTGATTTCTTGATGATAGCCATTCTTTCTAGAGTAGAAACTCACTATTGTTTTAATTTATATTTTCCTAATGGTCAGAGAAATGTATTTATTAGTCATTTGTGTTCTTTTTCTGAAAGATGACTGTTCATTTCACTTGCCTACATTTTGATAGGTTTTTTCCTGTGCGGGAGGGCATTCTGATTATTTATTTTTAGCTCTTTATACATTCTAGATATTAGTCCTCTGAGGAATAGCTGGCCTTTTTTTCCCCCATTCTGAAGGTTGTCTCTTCCCTCTGTTGATTGTTTCCTCTGCTGCATAGAAGCTTTTTAATTTTCTATGATCCTATTTGTTGATTCTTTTTTTTTTTTTTTTGTGGGACTGGGGTTCAAACTCACAACCTTGCACTTGCCCAGCAGGCACTTGTGCCTTGGAGCCATCTCCCCAGCTCCCTTATTTGTTGATTCTTAATGTTATTTCTTGTACAATTGGGGTTCTGTGCAGAAAGTCCTTGCCAAGGCCAGTGTGTTCAAGAGCTTTACTTATTTATTTTTATGTTTCTTTTTTTTATTACTTTTAATGAGAAATAACAATGTGACTGTTTCAGAACACATTAGTAGTAGATTTCAAATATTTGATACAATGCATATTGTTATCCTATTAGTTATACAGAGCACAGGGTATAGATGTTACAATTTTTCAAATCATTATTGGTACAAAAAATTTCTTCTCATTGAACTAAGAGAAAGTAGTTGTGTACATAATCCAGTGTTTGATAATCATAGTGGGTTATTGGTAAAACTGGCAATGTTGGAAGCTGTTGATTTAAGCCTTTTACAGCTCAGCATACTAATCTAGCTTTCCATTTTATGCCTTGTGTTTAAACTTTTCTGCTGGGTGGCCAAGGGCACGTTTAAGTAAGACCTGTATAGCAAAACATGTAACTTTTGTATCTCTCAAGGTCAGTCAAATTCCCTCAGGATTTATTTTTAAAACTTTAGCTCAGCCTGCCCTGTGCTTGGGGCTGACATAGCAAGTGGTGCCAGGGATCGAACTACAGTCCCTGCAGTTGCCTAAACAGGTGCCTTAGACCACTGAGCTATCTTGCTGGCTCTTTTACTTATTTTTGTCTTTTAGAGACTTCTACATTTTAGATACAAATAATGGGGAAAAGTCTTGAAGTCTACTTGGGACCATTGCTGGGCATTTCTGTTTTGTACTCTTCTTGTAATTGCTAATAATTTTAGGAGCTGTTCTCACTGGCAACATTCAGCCAGCTTTAAAAAATGTTTTATATTAACAGTAGCAGAAGAGTAGTTGACAGTCTCCAGAAATCATATTTTTTTAATGCAGAGGATTAAAGACTAATCTGTTTTCATATGCTGCCAGACTGTTTACTTTTGTCAGCTGCATGCCTACAATGATGGTGGCTGACATGTGGTTCTAGCCCAGGTTAAAATAAATATCCTAGGGGCCCGGTAGGATGGCTCAGTGGTCTAAAGCGCCTGTTTGGGAAAGCTTGGGTGGCTTCAGGGACCACGGTTTGATCCCCGGCACCACATGCTGCACCAGCCCTGCCCTTGGGATGGGCTGAGCGGGCCATAAAAATGAGTGAATAAACAAACAAAGGTTCTGAAACAAGAAAAAAAAATAAATTCAATCAATCAATCAATATATATATATATATATATATATATATATATATATATATATATATCCTAAACCAGGATAAGCAGTGGCTTTAACCTGTGGTACCTTCATTGCAGGCCTCTTCTTGTATGTGGCTTATGAGCCACTTCATGTGTACATTTACTTACTGCATATAAGGGTGAATGCCTCTCTTGATTCTGCCCTCACAGATTCTGTCCTCTTTGGGTGGATAGCAGTAAACATAGCTGGAAAATATAAGGCAGGATCTCTGCACCCTAGGGAATTTATAAAGAGCAGAGATTTTTTCCTGACAGTTCTAGAGGCTGGCCAGACTCCAATAGTTTCTCAGGAGGGCCTTTGTGCTGCACTTGGAGGGGTATCACGTGACAAGACAGAGAAACTTGAGAGAGGGTGCATCTTTGAACTGATAGCCTGATGCTGAGATAACTAAGTGACTTGTATGCTGATAGCTTTAATGTGTTCATGAGGGTGTTGTGCTTGTGTTTTAATCACCTCTTACAGGTCTTACTGAAAACTATTACAATGACAGGAATATATCAACATGAGTTTTGGAGAGGACATTGAAACCGTAGCAGCTGAGTATTGCTTCTAGAGGAAAGCAAACCACAGGGTCAGTACAAGCTTTTGGATAATTCTGGAGGTCAGGTGACTTGTTAGTTAGAGAGGTGACAAATGGTTTGGATATTATGGAAGTGGAAAGCAAGAGGCAAATATGCAAGATGGCGCGGCAAGAGAGGCATCATAACTTGGCGTTCCCCATAACTTGGCGTTCCCCCGAAGATGGAGTAGGAGGAATGGGCCAATAAATTACTCCTTGTTTTTCATCCTGGTTGGCTTTAAGGATAATATGCATGAGCCGAGCGTGGTGGCGCACGCCTGTAGTCCCAGCACTTGGGTGGCTGAGACAGGAGGATCGGCGCGAGTTTGAGACCAGCCTGGACTACAAAAGTGAGCTCGAGGCTAGCCTGAACTGCATAGTGAGACCCTGTCTCAAAAAGACAAAAAAAAAAGAAAAAGGAAAAAAGGATAATATGCAGAAAGAGTTTGACACAAGGAAGGAGAAAATTGTGGTAAGAATGATTTGATTCGGGTCTGTTCCCTGGGAAATGGACTACATGGGGCCGTCCTCTTGGCAGTGGGAAGGGCTGTTGTCTGGAACCTCCTCAGAGACAGACAATCATGGCCTGTTTAAAGCCTTACAAATCTGAGAAAGACATGCTGAAATTGAACTCTGACCACAGTTGGGCCTGCAGGGGTTTTTCCTTTGACCTGCATAGTGTGTATAATTGGTAATGTTTGTGGTGTTTTTGTGTCTGAGTTGGTTGTCTTTTTTTTTTTTTTTTTGTCTTTTTGAGACAGGGTCTTGCTATGTAGTTCAGGCTGGCCTTGAGCTCACTTTTGTAGCCCAGGCTGGTCTCGAACTCGCACTGATCCTCCTACCTCAGCCTCCCGAGTGCTGGGATTACAGGTGTGTGTCACCACGCCTGGCTAAGTTGGTTGTCTTTTAAATCCCAGGTGTCGTATTATTTCACTCCCTTGAGTTCTGCAGCTGGATACTGGTTTCACCTGGCCTTCTATTCATTTCATTTTCCATTCTGATCTCTGGGCTTTAGAGATTTTGCCCCAACAAACTAAGTAAAAGAGGGCTGAGTTTATGAGATGTTAACAGGAGGAAGAGAAGGAAGAAACAGAAGTATGTGGAGAAGTCTTGCTTTGCACAAGTCACGTTAGATTGAGCAGTGAGAAGTTTTGATGAATCTGAGGCAACAGTGTCAATGGAGTGTAGTAGTGGGAACAGACTGAAAAATGGGGAGCCACCAAAAGATAAGAGATTCTTCTAGAAGCTTAGGTAGAATGCTTTTTTTTTTTTTTAAACAAGCTTTATTTATGTTATGGCTGGCACAGCATGTGGTGCTGGGGATTGAACCACAGTCCCTGTGATTGCCTGAGCTTGCCTAAGCAGGCTCTTTAGACCTCTGAGCTATCTTGCTGGCCCAGAATGCTTCTTAAGAACTGAGATCGAGAATGTTTTTTTAGATTAGGAAAAACTTTAACCAGTCTGTAAGCCGAGAAGTTATAATAAAGAAAGAAAAAATTCAGATAAAAGACATAATCTTTAATAAGCCCTCCCATGGTACAGAAGTGGAGGGATGTGCCTTATGAAGGGTTAGGGACTTTTTTTCCTTTTGTGGTAAGAGGATAAGAAATTTAAAGAAGAACATTTTCAGGAGGTTTCTGAAGCTCAGTTGTCTGAGCACCAGAGTCTCTAGTAAATATTGACTGGTGCCAGGGGCTCATCAGGTGGTGGGTGAAGAGTGAATATTCTGTTCTTCCAGTTCCATCCTAGAAAGGGAGAAGAAACGCAGTTCATAGTATGCTGAGCATTGTGCTAGGTGCACAGTGTGTGCATATATGTGATCCATATTTGTCTTCTCCCTACACATGTCCTCGTTCACTGCTTAGACGAGGTAATTTGGGAGTGGATCTCTTCCCTTTTTAATTTGGCTGGCTATATTCGCATTTCTATCTGTTGACTTCCTGTACAGTAAATGGTATTTGCCTTTGCCTTGAATTACCACTTTGGGTGAGATATTTGCCTTTGTTCTCTGTAGAGTGACGGCTTATTTCCCTGCTACAGAACTTGCAGATCACCCTTACTCTCAAACAAAAATGTCAGAGCTGGAGAAAGCAGTAGAGGGCTCATCCCAGCCTCTCACACAGGAGGAAACTGAGCCCTGGACAGATAAAGTGACCAGGGCCTTATAGCTGATTAAGAGGCAAAGTAGGTGCTCCTGCTGACACACAGATTTTGTGTTTGACTATGCTATGCTCCTTCTAAACAGCATTCAGTGCTTTTAGAAACATAACATTATCCTTCACTGTCTTCACCATGACTTAATTTCATAAGTGATTTAATTATATTGCTAGTGTGTTTTATTAATTTATTCATTCCACAAACCAGTTCCAGTAGATACTGCTTGCAAAGCCCCATCCTGATTTCCAGTTAATGCAGAGAAGAATGGATTTCCAGAATCTACTTATGGAGGCCAGAATGACATAAATATAATAACACAGTTTTAAAAGTTAAGTGCCAATGAGTGTTCTTAATGCCTCATGAAAGTCTCGACAAAACAGAAGTCATAAAACCAAAAAGAATCTAAATAACTCAGGCTTTTGTTATAGAAACACACACACACACACACACACACACACACACACACACACACACGCAGAGTGAAGCTCAGATCCTTATCTATTCTTTCTGTGTTTATCCTGTTGCTTTGAGTCCATTGTGTCAGATGGAGAGTGATTAGGAGATAGCATGGCACTTGGGCTTTGGGCTGATTCAAAATAAAGTTTGTCTTTGTCTTTAGTGACTCAGGATGTGAGCAGGATGTGCCAAAAGGAAATAGCTTGGTGATCTAAGCGCTTGCCTGGCAAGTGCAAGAACCCGGTTTTGATCCCTGTTACTACATGCTATGATGGCCCTGGAACCCCTGGCGTATGCTGTGAAACCAGGCACACGCCAGTGAAACCAGGCATGGTGGCACATGTTTGTAGTCCCAGATCTGGGTAGACTGAGACAGGAGGATCACTGTAAATTCAAGCTGCGTAGCAAGGCCCTGTACCAAATAAATAAAGATTTTTTAAAAGTTGTTTTAAAAGTGTACATCTTTTACATATTAATGATAGACAGCCTTTGGCAGGTCCTCAGGATTCCAGAAGAGGGCATTATCATCAAGGGAGGTGATGCTCCATGCCTGTTAGTACCCCTAGAAATCTTCCAGGGGAACACAGCATTATTGGTGATTCTTACCCTCTGTAGGCCTAGGCTAATGTGTGTGTATGTGTGTTTGATCTTCATTTTTCATAAGAAAATTTAAGTGTAAAATATAAAAATAAAATTAAAAATAGACTAAAGCACATAGCCTAGGCTCATAATAGGTGGTGTCGTCTACGATACTCAGCTAGGTCCAGTAGTGCCTGCTTATAATTCCAGCTACTTGGGAGCCTGAGGCAGGATTGCAAGTTTATAGCAAAGCCCTATCTCCCCCCAAATAGAAGAAAAGAAAGAAAAGTAAAAGTATATAAGGGTACTGTGTTCTCACCAAGATGAAAGCATAATGATGGATTTCTCCCAGTGCATCCCACTAGTAAGTGACACACAACTATATTAAGTTTTGGGGTAGTTTACCTTGAACATTTAGTCAAAATTAGCTAATCTTTAATAGCCTTTCCTTGTTACTGACCCTGCTATACCTCATCTACTGTGAACATGTTCCACGTTTTATAGGTCATTTGTACTTCTTGTTAATTTTTTGATAATTAAATATTTAGCTGGGTCTTGTTTTCTGCTATAACATTGCACTGGAGTATTGTTCTGTTGAGCCAGCCTGTTAAGAATTGTGGACAGCTTGGAGACAGCG
Organism: Myocastor coypus; assembly: GCA_004027025.1. Taxonomy (NCBI): domain Eukaryota; kingdom Metazoa; phylum Chordata; class Mammalia; order Rodentia; family Myocastoridae; genus Myocastor; species Myocastor coypus. The sequence goes on along the minus strand of PVJA010007490.1, from coordinate 47,533 downwards.
AGGCTTAAGACCCTATGTTAAATAAAGTCAAAGAAGTGCAGTTAATTTTTATTTTATTGTCTCAGGCCATACAGATAATTAGAAGCAGAGCCTGGATTAGGACTAAGGTTCTTTTTGTATGTTCTGCAATTGCTGTTGGCCCTTGCTGCCCCTGATAGAGTCAGCCTTGCCAGGGCCAGGAGGAGAATGTCCTGCTCCATTGGAAATTTTCTTTCCCATGCTGCATTTGAGCAACACGCCCTGACTTTTTAGATATACATAACAAGTATCCTTATGTTCTACAAGGAATCTATAAATGAATGTGAAAGCCCTCTGGGAGCTCTGAATAGAGAAGAGGTAATAGCAGTAATTGGCACAGTCTTCCCATTAACTGTGAATGTGTCATAATTTCAGTTTGGGGTTTGTGCTGGTTCTTGTAGCTTGCAACTGTCATTGCTTCACCATAGCATACCATGTGGAGACACCACCTGTGTCCCAATTCTTAGGCTAGCACTGAATTATTTGGTCTGCTTTCACTTAGAGTGTAACTTGCTTAAACAGTGAAAAGTGAACAATAAAATAGACTGATAGTATCTTTCCTAGTGTGTATGCCACTAAAAATGTACAGAGGTCTTGGTTTGCTTTTCTTTGAGCTCAACACTTCTTCCACTCATGGTGAGTGTGTGTATCAGAGCCCTCAGTGAGGGAAGTGAGACTCAGAGAAGCCTAGTGGCTTGTAAAATCTCAGGCTTCCTCAGGAACGGAGGAGTGTGTTATCTGGGATACTCAGTTGGGTGCAGTAGTGTGTACTTGCTTTACCAAGCCATATCCTTTACTTGATTGCTAAGCCTTGTCTGCCTCTTAGACTTTTTATTATTTCATTTGCCCAAACGTTAATTATACTTTTTTTCACCCCTGAAATAATTTATAGGTTGATGTTCTCAAGGCAACAGCTCTCCCTCTGTTGAAACAGTTTGGGATTGATGGCGAATCCTTTGAGCTAAAGGTGAGAATATATAACTGTTGGCCGTATGCATTTGTTTTTGTTGTTGTTTTTAAATTTTATTTTATCTTATTTTTTTAAACCTCATTTACTTATTTGTGTTATGGCCAGCTCCTCCTGCCCTGGAGGTGGGACTGGTGCAGCATGTGGTGCTGGGGATCGAGTTTAGGTCCTTGTGGTTGCCTAAACTTTCCTAGGCAGGCACTTTAGACTGCTGAGCCGTCTTGCCAGCCCAGCTATATGCATTTGTATAAAACATTTTCTTACCAAATCATTGGAAGAGCTCTGTGGCTCAGAATGTGTGTATGTGTGTGTCTGTGTATGTCTCTGTGTTTGTGTGTGTGTGTGTGTGAGAGAGAGAGAGAGAGTGTATGTGTCACCATTGATAAATGTAGTCACCATTTATTAGAAAATCCATAAGGCTCATGAGCCAAACACTGGACTTTTTTTGGTTTTGTGGAATATCTTTTTCCCCACTCAGACAGGGTCTTGCTTGCTGTGTAGTTGACGCTGACCTTGAATTCACTGTAGCTCAGGCTGGCCTAAAACTTGAGACAATTCTCTTGCCTCAGCGCCCTGAGTGCTGGGGTTACAGATGTGTGCCACTGTGGTTGGCTCAACACTAAACTCTGAGCTGAAAGAGATGCTTTAGTAGTAACAGTAGTAGCCAATTATTTTGTTACCTTTATTTTGTAGTGCATACCTTGTGGTAGGAACTATTATGAACATTTTATACATATTATTTTTCTTTTTGCAGTAGTTCTGGCCAGTCTTAGTGGGCTAAGAGAGCAACAAGGATTCTGGTCCTACTGTATCTCTGATCTGAATGATCTAGGTAGATATAATTTGACTGGGAGCTCTTAACCTGTATGTCCCTGAGAATTTTAATTATCACTTAGAAGTGACTTAAGCATCTGTTTTTTGTAAAAAAAAATTGTATCAATCTACTGTGGTAACATTGTGTAGTTTTAGCATTTCAGTGTTTTAAACTGATTTTTTTAAATATTGGAAATATCTTCTTCGTTATTGTTTTCAGATTGTCCAGGATTTTAATGCAATAGTTATTTGCATGAAAGGAGAAAAAGGTATCTGTGATGGCTAAGAAATAGATCTGCGGGTTCAAAGAGCCGGGTGTGGTGGCTCACACCTGTAATCCCAGCACTCGGGAGGCTGAGGCAGAAGGATTGGTGTGAGTTCGAGACCAGCCTGGGCTACAAAAGTGAGCTCAAGGCCAGCTTGAACTGCATAGTGAGACCCTGTCTCAAAGAGACAAAAAAAATAAATAAATAAATAAAAAATAAAAATAAAAATAAAAATAAAAATCTGTGGGTTGAGATGGGATCTGCTGATAAACTAGGATGAAAAAATAGATCTCGGTGGTGATGTCCCTACTCAGGCTTATGTAGATGAGATCCAGAGCCACTTTGATTGGGACTTGCTGCTGAGCATGTGGCCTCTTGCAGCTAACATGAGGACCTGTTACTTTCGAAGGGCTTAGCGAGTTGACTGTGGAAGAGCTTTCTGTCTTGTGAGGAAGAACCCACAGATAAAGCCCTCTTGAGATGAGTGCCAGGGGAATCCTGCTTTGTTGCATGTTGTTATTATCCCAGTACTCCTCAAATTGTTTTGTGCAGATTGTGCGCCGAGGAATGCCTCCTGGAGGTGGAGGTGAAGTATTCTTCTCATGTCCTGTCAGGAAGGTCCTGAAGCCCATTCAGCTCACAGATCCAGGAAAAATCAAACGTATCAGAGGAATGGCGTATCCTTTGCATTGGGTTTAGATTTTCTACTTATTTTCTCTCCTCTGTAAGAGTGACTAACAGCTTTACCTCCTCCTAAGGTTGATAACATTTTTTAAAACAGTCTTGGCAAAATTTTCACAGTGAAGTATTGTTAATGTTTTATCTCTTCACCATGATTAAATCATTTTGCTCATTTTTCCTCCCAATTAATACTTAAACAGATGACTCCTGTGTATAAGACACTCTCTAGTGCTTTGGTTCGTAGGCCGTGAATATGCTGCCTGCCTCCCGCTCCTGTAGAAGAGCCCATTATCTTGACTAAGAAAACCAACTGTGCCAGCACATATAAAGTGTAAAACAGTATGGGAGTGTGTAGAGAGAGGGCTGAGGGAGCTGAGAGCAGTGGATGGCCAGTTTTATTGGGAGGATTTTGGAGGACTGAGATGGTAATTAACAATATCTATTAATTCTTATTCTCAATAGCTATTTAATTTGTACTCTGTGTACTTTGGTAATCACTTTGTAAACTTACTTGCAGTCTGTCTTATAGATGGGAAAACTGGAATGAATTTTAGAACTTAAGGCATTTAGTAATGTCATGTGGCAGTAATGGCAGAGCTAGGATTTAAACCCTGTCAGTTAGACTCTTGATCCTTTGCCTTTTCTATAGAAAGGGAAAGATCTTTGAACCTTGTGAAGTGGAGCAGGAAAGAAGACTGCCTCAGGCACAGGCATGGGTCTGGTAGCTGCAGTGCCGAGTTGTGGTCCTGCAGCACTTGATGGAGAATGAGAAGAGTGAGGAGAGGCAGGTGAGATTTATTCCAAAATCAGTAATTTCTACCTGGTAAGTGGGTTTGTACATTATGAGGGCAACTTATGAGGTAGTGTGGAAACTGGCTCATGCACAAGATTTCAAAATTCTGAGTTCAAAAATCACCTGATCACCTAATGGTAACTAACCACAGGCAGACATGACACAACTATTGTGCCTTAGAGAAAGACACTGAGGGTAGTGGCCTGAGGACAGGTGGGAGCTGCTGGTAAGACAGGTTCCAGAGGCAGATTGGAAAGGAACGGGAAGTTGTTGAGGGTGATTTTGATGTTTCTTCTAGGGACTCAGTAGAGATACTTGCTCTAACAGCTGTAAAAGTTGGGGGTAGGTGGGATAGAGGTCCAGTTTTATACATGTTCAGTTTGAGGGTGCTTTAATATAGCCTTTGGATGACAAATGTAGAAAGGAACTTAGCGCTGTCATTCAGGAGCAAGGCAAGTGCTAGAAATGATTTGTAGCCAGCTACTGTAGCCTACAGAGAGGAGCGTGGAATTCCAAGGAACTACTGAATTTTGAAAGCAAAAGCAAACTAAAGAGGAGAATGAGGAAAATACAGCCCCTTGGAAAGCTAGACCAGCACCTTCCAGGGCTCTGAGGAATTAGCATTAGATAGTTGTGTTGTGTAGAAGAACGGGGAACTCTGCTTTGGAAATTCTTATTTAGGATTTCAGATATTGAAAATGGTCAAAGTCTAGGTGCTGACAAGAGGCTGTGGGGGATGGGCATTAGAGGCCGTGGGACGGGATGGGCAGTGACTTTCCTAGGGGAGTGGGAAAAAGTAGACCAGAAAACCTGCTTCTCATGGGCAAGTGGGTGCTGAAATGGAAGTTTAGTATTTCTCGGGGTTGGGAGCTGGTTTTACTCAGGAAAGTAAATGTGGCATGGCTTGACTTTCAGGGGTCTTGGTTAACTTCAGTCAGTAGTGTGAAGGCTGTGAGGTGGAGGTTGTGGTTGTTGAGATGAAAGCTCAAACTGGGGGCGCTGCCTCAGTTCTTAGAATCATCAAGAGCAGATTATATAAAAGCATCCCTAAGCTGTGGTCCATTTTCTGCATGGCTACCTTAGCATCCAGCTAAGAGCCAAGCCTTGTGTGTACGAGAATAGCGTGTGGAGGGGAATGGTTCCTGTGTCTGGACCTCAGCTGGGCGTAGTTCACTGGACCAGGCAGTCTGAAAGTAATGTTCAGCTGTAATGTTCTTTGACATGGAGGACGTGGAGCAAGGTTATGGAGAAAATTTTAAAGAGCTGGAAATCCAGTGTGACTGGATGCATGTGTGTGTGTGTGTGTGTGTGTGTGTTTAAGTAAATACATGTTGTTTTGGGACTGGGGAGATAGCTCAGTGGCATAAGTGCCTGCTTGGCAAGTGCAAGATCCAGAGTTCCGTCCCCAGTACCTAAATAAATAAATCAATAAAATCTTAAAAATGTCTCTTCTGCTGATCCATGGCAGTCACTTACAGATGAATCTTGGTAATAGGTACATTGTCTTCACTATATAGAGAACTAAAACTTTAAATCCTGCATGAGTTGTTTTTCATTTCTCACTATTATAAAAAATACTGCAGGTGTTGGTTTTGTGTACAAAATCCTATATGCTTTGAGGATCATTTTAGCATATTTTGTGTGTGTGTGTGTGTATGTATATATATATATATATATATATATATATATATATATTTTTTTTTTTTTTTTTTTTCCTCTTTTGAGCTCATCTGACCAGCCCCCCAAGTACTGCACGATCATAGGTGTAGACCACCTTGCTCAGTCATTTCAGGTTTCTGTTGTCCTTATTTGAGATGTGTTTCCTTACTGATCTGTTATAGCAGGGAACTCTGCTTGGGATCTAGTTTTTATAGTTCAGCAATGTGATTTTCAGTAATGTGCTTTGTTTTGGCACAATTTTGCTCTAATGATGCAGGTTTAGTGGAGGTCATTGTACTGGGAAGCCTCCTGTGCTGTCTGTTTTATATCTGAAAAACCCTCATGAGTGTCCTTTGATAATGGCCCTGGGACAAGGGAACCTCCAGGATTTTATGGAGGAAAATTTTTAATTCTGAGTTGCAGAGAAGGGAAAGAGACTATGTTCATAGCAGTGCCAACATTGGAGGTGGAGCCTTACATATTTCATCACCTACAATGGAAGTAGTTAACCCTGGAAGAGATTACCAAAGAATAAAAAGACTTAACTCAGTTGGAAGCAAAAAAGGAAAAAAAAAAAAAGAAAACTGGAAGAGCTCTGGTGTCCAGCCCCTGGGGTATAACTTTTTTTCTTTTTTTTTTTTTTTTTTTGTCTTTTTGAGACAGGGTGTCAGTGCGCAGTTCAGGCTGGCCTTGAGCTCAGTTTTGTAGCCCAGGCTGGTCTCGAACTCGCACCGATCCTCCTGCCTCAGCCTCCCGAGTGCTGGGATTACAGGCTTGCGCCACTATGCCCGGCTAACTTTGTTTCTTTATGGCCTATCTTGCCAGTGTTCTTTGAAACTTCCCTATGTAGACTCAGCCAGTAAAGAATACATGAAGTCCCATATGGTTCCCTTTCCTGCAGCAGAGATGGACCCTGAAACCATCCCTGGTGCCTCCCTTCTGAGGCTTTCTCTCTCCTCCCTAGAGGAGCGAATTTTGCATCTTGCTCAAATTCCTGTCACTGGACCAAATGTTCCAGCTGCTGGTCAGCAGAGCTGCCCATTTAATAAACAGCCGGAGGAATGTGGGTTTGAGAGATCACCTTCTTTGCCAGTTTTGGAGCCTGGGGAAAAAAAAAGAGCAATCTTTGGAAAAAACTTTCGTTTTTGTGGTTTTTTACTTGTAAGGCTGGTTGACTGTTGAACTTAGGTTGGTGAGTTGTTTTCCCTGTAGGAGGGCTTGAGCCAAGAGAACTTTAACTGAGGTGTCCTCAGCCTAGCCCCAGTTCACTTTTATCCCTTTGGATTCTTCAGAACGATGGGTGACCAGGGCCTGGGAGGGAGCTGACATGTGACCTGACAGTAAGTTGCCTTTTGTTTACTGCCACCCACTCTGATTGTCCTTATTGCCTGCTATAAGGTGAGAGAGAAGGAAAGAGTGTTATAGTTTCATGGTGTTGCTCCAGAGCTTGTGCTTTGATATTTAAGAGTTAGATGAAGAAGCTAGGAGAGAAGTAGTTGAAGAGGGTGGGCAGGGCTTTGTGCCGGCAATCTGTTTTCCTTTCCTTGACTGTCAGGAAAGTACTTTGAGAATGTCTGCCTGCCTCCCCACCCCTCCCTTCCCTCCTGGTTTTTATTAATCTCTGGTGGCTTGAGAGGAAAATATTTTTTAGAAGTCACATTAGTTTTATTTTGAGTGTCTTAGGTTTTTTTTTTTTTTTCTTTTGTATCTTATTCTGAGCTAGAAATTCTGGCTCATGTCCTAAGGTTGCTATGAGCATAAAATAAAATGATAAATATATGAAGGAACTTTGAGCTGAACGCTGTGGGATTGTGCAATGTCAGTGACATCCTCTGAGCTCTTCTGGGGAGAGTGGGTGGGCTGAGGCCTGAAAAGGACAGCACCCATGGGGTCCAAAGGGTATGAGACTTGGGGAGTGTTTATTTCAAATGTCTGTGGTTAAAAGTACGTTCTGGACAGAGGCAGTGATGTAACTGAGCTCTGTGTGTGTATTGAAAAATTCTTCTTTGCTCTTTCCTCATTTCAGGTTTGTCCTTTGAGTCAAGTTAAATATTTGTAAGCATTTCTGGGTACAAAAGTAGTGTATTAGAGAGTTGTGAGAGATATAGGAGTAAAGCCCCTGTCTCTGTGGATGCGTGGTCTTTTGGAAGGGTGAGAACAAGATGTGTCCATGTGAAGGTAGATGTGGTATGGTCAGTTGAAGTGGAGACCAAAATATTTGCATACTGGTGGAGGTTGTCAGGTAAGATGGGGAGCTCTGGGCTAGAATGGGCAAAGGTAGTTGAGGTGAAAGCGTTTAGACTGTTTGAATGTATGGAGGGGATGGTGGTGCTGGCTAGAAGATGTTAGAAGCCACTGAAATGCTCAGCACTAGGGAGGTTGCTCTGTGAGCCAAGTGTTCAGAGTGGGTCAGATAGGAGAGCTGGATGCCAGGTCAGGTTCCTTGAATATATTTTGTTTCAGAGGCTCTCATGAAAATTAAATGTGTTGTTCACAGTAACCCTTAAAACAGCTGGACTCAAATGTACAGATCACATACCTTGCTTTATTGAACTTGTCACATGGGTTTGTATCGAGGTAGTAGGAACATGTGTAATTTTTTTCATTTCTTTAGTCCTACAAATACAGCTGTTGACCATACATTGTATACTGAAAGTGCTAAATATTTCACTTGTAGGTTAATGTATGGCCTTGGGGAAATAGTCTGTGTTATAAAATCTAATTTTAGGTAATAGCTTCTGTAACGGTCACACACCAGACTTTGCACTTGGATATTAATGCCTTCTTCCTCCCCCAACCTCCTGGGGTAACCTGTTGTAGAAATGCCAATGATCGATATTTCTGATAATTATCAGTAATAGGTAAAGAAAATAATGTATGTGAATGGACTAATTAATTCTTACATGGTAGAAAAAAAGGCTCTGTAAATTTAAAAATGTTACTTAGACTTTTATCACCAGAAGCTATCTTGCTCTGTCACTGAACATTTTCTGTTTCCTTTGTCACTATCCCAAAAGGTGGGTCAGAATTGGCCCAGGGTTCCCCAGTGTGGTGTCTATCCTGGTCTTACGTTCATAAGGGAGACCTTCTTGGTTCTAGTGTTGTAAATGAGCAGAAAAGTGCTCTCAGATGCCATACTTAAAAGAAGCATAGGGTTGAGGGGGTAGCTCAGTGATAGTGAGTTTGGCTGGCTTGAGCAAGGTCCTGACTTGCCCCCATTGCCATTGGAAAAACAGAAAAGAATAGAAAAGAAAAGAAAAAGGAGCCTGGATCATGACCTGCAGAAAACCAGGTATATTTACTCCTTCAAGAATTGAACCATTTTGGGGCCCCGGCAGGATGGCTCAGTGGTCTAAAGTGCCTGCTTGGGAAAGCTTGGGCAGCTTCAGGGACCACAGTTCGATCTCCGGCACCACATGCTGCGCCAGCCCTGCCCTCGGGTGGGCTGAGTTGGCCATAAAAATGAGTGAATAAACAAACAAAGGTTCTGAAGCAAGAAAAATAAATAAATAAATAAAATTTTAAAAAAAGAATTGAACCATTTCTAGAGAAAATTCTGCATGTGTGGGTAGGAAGTCAGAGTTGGAGTTGGGAAACTCTGAGCTTATATTTTCCATTCTCTGCCTGTCAGTTTTTCATCATGCTGTTTTAGGCCTTTAACAGTAAGAATGAAAGATAGAGTTAAAGTATTAAAAGGTAGTTAAATACAGTTGGAGAACAATGAAATTCTAAGGTCATTCATTATCATTCCAAAAACATTTGCCAGCATTGGGAAGTGACTCACCCTGTCCTCGAATCCAAGTAGCATGACAGTCTTAACTCCAGCCTACAGATATTCTGTGCGTGTGTCACCCCAGATGGCAAACCGGATTGTGGACTCTGCAAGAAGCATCCTCAACAGGTTCATACCTGACATCTATATTTACACGGACCACATGAAAGGAGCCAGCTCTGGGAAGTAAGTGACTGCATTTTGGAAAATTCTTCTGCTACTTCCGTGGCCTGAGGCTTTTCACACGCTGTCCTGAAGTTAAAACTACCAGCGTCAAGGGTGGGTGCAGAGGAAGAATGATCTCAGAATTAATTTCCTTCTGCCTCATCGCTCTTATCACCAACAGGCATTTCTTAAATGTCTATCATGTGAAAACTATCAGTGCTGTGACCCGAGGGTCCAGTACTTATCTTTAGGAGAATTTCAACCTATCTGTTAATGAAGAGGGCCTCAAGTTGTAAATACTCTGTGCACTCTGTCCCAATAAAAAGAGGGGACAGAACTCTTATACCCTGAACACATAAAAATGGGGGAAAATCCTTTGTTGTGTAAGGGCAGTTCAGTTTTTCTCACCATCTGTGTGGGAAAACCGCTCCTAGATCTAGAGAGCTGTTGCAGATTTTAACTTTATTTACTTAAAACTGTCACTTCTATAGATAAGCAAATGAAAGAAAGAAAAAAATTTTTAAATTAGAAATTAAAAATTTTTAATAAGAAAATTAAACTGAAAATAAACGATGATCTATGTAATAAAAATGCATACTTCAAGATTTGCTTGTATATTTAGAAACCAGCAGTTTCTAAAGCAGCAGTTTCTAAGATACAGAAATGTTTAATGTAGAGAAAAACCAAAGGAATAGTATCGTGAACACCTGTGTGTTTTCCTGTTGGTTGTAATTAACGATGACTATTTTACCCCATTTGTTTTACTTCTTTCTGGGTGTCATGATTTGTGCCTACTTGCTCCCCCAAAGCCTCATGTAATCATGGGGTGGGGACTTCTAGAGTTTGAGATTAATTCTTGCTCCACTGAAATTATGGGTGGTGCAAGGATGAGATTATGGGGTCTGAGTACTGCTGGGATTATTGATGTGGCCTGAGACGGATACCCTGAGGCAGAGAGCCTGAGTATGGTATAGGAGAGACAGAGTGACAGACTCTCTGTGTTGCTATTGTTGCTGTTCCACCACCATGAACTACTCCTCTCTGCCATGTGCCAGTCTGCCTTGGAGCCAGCCAAGTATGGACTGAAACCTCCTGTGACTGTGAGCTAAGTAACCTTTTCTTCCTTTGTTTTGGGGGTGGGGTATTTATCCCAGCAATGAGAGAAGAGTAACTGAGACACTGGGTTTTCATTTTTTGCTGAATCCTTAGTATGATGACAATGTTAATGTTTTGAATCCAGTATTTCCAGGTTGTGTCTCTAAAATGATCAGAGTCCAAGGTTAGCTACTATGAGTTAAGAAGTCACCTGTTTGCTAAATGGCAGCAGAGATGATCTTATTCATAGCTTTCTTCCTGAGGTTTCTTTTGACTCCAGGAAAAAGAAGAGAGAGGAGGTAGGGTGAAGGGTTGAGTGTGAGTGAAGGTCTTTGACTTTCATGAGGCCCAGTAGGAAAATGGAGTGGTTTCAGAAGTTCTGTGATGGTCCAATAGTCCAAAGAACCCAGAGTGGAGGTGTTAGAGGTTAGGGTTGGGAGAGGGCTTGTGTGTGAAACTTTTTTATTTTGGAACATTGGAAATGTTAATAAAGGCCCCAAACCTTTGATGTGTTACTTTAATATTATTCCTAATATTGGCAGAATTTTCCTCACTTACAGTTGAAGGTGATGATATTTGCAACTCAGGGTTATTATATGCATTAAAAGATCATATATGTGACTAGGCATGGTTGTGTAACCCTAGCAGTCTGGTAGGCTGAGGCAGGAGGATTACAAGTTCAAATCTATCCAGCCTGGGCAATTTAGTGCCTTAGTGAGATCCTGTCTCTAAAAGGGTAGTGGAGGGTGAGGTCATCTGGAGATATGGCTCTCTACAAAGGCCTTGGGTTCAATCCACAGGACTGCAAAAACACAAGACATGGATGTAAGCTGTTAGTGCAGTGCTGCCCAAGCAGTAGGTGCTGCAGCATGGTACTCGTTCTTGCTGCTTTGCCCTTTCTTCCTGTAGGTACGGCATATGTGTCAGCTGTGAGCTCTTTCTTTAGAAGGGTGATTGCCCGTGATAGCAGAGGCTAGGGGAGGGTAGGTAGCTGTAGAAGCTGTCTAACTGCCCTGATCTTCTTGGTCCCTGCTCTGTCTGGTCTTAGCTTTATCAAAGAAGGCACAAAGCAGAGCAGCCATGAAGTCCACACTGCCTCCTATTAGCTATAATGTGGCTTTTTATTAATGCCACCAACTCGGTGGGCTGTAATGTGTCATCATGTTCCATACTTGCTAAAGGTGAGGGGGCCTGGCAGGATGGCTCAGTGGTCTAAAGCGCCTGCTTAGGAAAGCTTGGGCAGCTGCAGGGACTGCGGTTCAATCCCCAGCACCACATGCTGCGCCAGCCCTGTCCTCAGGGCAGGCTGAGCCAGCCATAAAAACAAATAAATAAACAAACAAAGGTTCTGAGACAAGAAAAAAAAATAAAAATTAAAAAAAAAAAAAAGTGAGGAGAAGCCTCACGTGAATTGAGGTGTGGATGTATAGTCTTGTAGGCCATCCTATCAACTCCAACCCGCATTTTAAAAATTACACACAAAGCCAGGGAGATAGCTCAGCAGCGTAAGTGCCTGCCTGGCAAGCACAAGGTTGTGAGTTTGAGTTGAGTTTGATCCCCGGTATAAACACCCCTTCCTATAAGCAACCCCTGCTTCTGCAAAAAAAAAAAAAAAAGCCTACATAAAAAACCAATGTATGGTTCAGATTTTGTTTTCTAAATCTCAAGATACAGATGAAAAACATTGATTTTACTTTTCTGTTGTACAATTATAAAGTCATGGATGGATGGATGGGTATCTTTCTGACTCAGTGCAGTATGTATATGAGTTAGGTTTGCTTAGCTGTAGGAGCAACAGCATACTATGGCCGTGGCTCCAAATCCAGGCCCAGTAGCTCTTGGTGGCTTTTGTTAACACTTTGACATCAGCCCATTTTGACCCTCACAGTAATTTTTAAAAAATCTAGTCCTTGGGGCCCGGCAGGATGGCTCAGTGGTCTAAAGCGCCTGCTTAGGAAAGCTTGGGCAGCTGTAGGGACCGCAGTTCAATCCCCGGCACCACGTGCTGTGCCAGCCCTGCCCGCAGGGCAGGCTGAGCCGGCCATAAAAATAATAAATAAACAAACAAACAAACGAAAGTTCTGAAACAAAAATTTTTTTTTAAAAATCTAGTCCTTTACCAGTTGGAAAGGTCACCTTCTAAGAGGCTACTTTGTCAGTGTAGCATGAAGTAGGCCTGATGAGCCACATGACCCAAAATAGGGAAGCTATATTGAGCAGTGTATATCGAGTTAATGTGTGTTTGGTGTTTTCTCTAAAGTTCCCAGTATAACAGTTGGATTCAATACAAAATTCATTATAATAACAAGTACCACAGAAAGTTGACATGAGTGGAAACACTTAGGAATGAAGGCATGTGGGTTAACGCAGCAGTGCCCCGCCCCCTCCTTGCCCTGTCTTATGTTCTTCATGTTTCTGTACCACGGCTTCTATTATAAGCTGGATGTCCTCATTCTCCTTTTGGTCAGATGACTTAAAGGCAGTTTGGGATTTCACTAGCATTTTCTAGGTGCTGTTTGATTGTTAGGCATGATTCAAAGTGTCCCAAAACTTATGCTTAAATACGTAACTTGCTGCAGCCCCTTACCTTGACAAGTGTTACCATCCTTTGACAGTTGAGTTTTTCTGAAGAAATTAAGGATGGACCAGTATAGTTCTTCCATATAGTGAGCTCATATTGTGTATTAAAACGTTAATTTTATACAGGTGTTTGAAGTTAAGCATTCCAGTGTGTCTATTATAGACTCATAGAGGGTATTTTATGAATAATGCTGAATTGTGTTAAAGGAGTCAGGCTGTCTTGTGATTGCTTGTGGATTGTGCGTGCTGCTGGGAAAGTGGCTGCATCTTGATGGCATTTGCTTAAAAGGCACTGGGCAAAGTAGATGTTTTAGTTATTTTCTCATTGTTGGGACAAAATACCCAGCTCCCAAAGTTAAAGGAGGAAAGGATGCTGACAGTTTATGGAGGTTTCAGACCATAATCAGTTGGCTCCAAGGGAGGGTGGAAAATAGCAGAGGAGCAACCACTGATGATGGTGAAAGACAACAAAAGCAACAAGCCAGAGGGAGACTAGCCTCTTTCTGCCTCTTATATTGTATTCCATCTGTAGGGATGAGGGCTGTGCCACTCCAGGTGACTGATCCAGCATACCCTCAGTCCTAGCACTGCACTAGGAATCAGTGACACACTCTGGATTCAGCCACCTCTGTAAAAGCATCTCTCCAGACTTGCAGTGGCCCTCCTGTTTCAGCATGCTGAGTGCTGGGATTACAGGCATGCGCCACCATGCCCCCCAGCTACCTCTCCCCTGAAAACCCCTATGGCTGCATGACGTTGTGCAAGGGGACATCTAGACACAAGCCATAACAGTAGATTTCAGGCATCTTAGAATTTCAAGTATCTTGTTATTTTGTGGAGAGATTCTCATTTTGATTGTATGTAAGCTGATGTTCTTTTGTGGTTAATGTAGTTGCTACTAGTTTCTGTGAGGACAGAAACCCCTGTGCTCCCGAGGTACCTGAGGCTCCTGGCTCTGAGTAGCCATCCCTCAGATGCTCCTCAGATGCATGGGTCAAATACAGTCCTGGATAAGAATGATGTTTGCTTCTGGGTGGGTGACAGAAACTCACTGGGTGAGATTATAGTACCAGCTCACTCACTTTATTAATTGAATTTTGTGTTTAGAGTTTCCTTTTGGAGCAAAACCATAATGTGTCTTGTCTAGACCCATTCTGGGTTGTGTTGTATTTTTCACCACAGGATTTCTTAAGTAGAATTTTAGCTAGGTGGCCTCCAGGTCCCTTATACTCTTAGAATAGCTGTGACTGAGAGTTGAATAGGGGACAAGGCTTTGAAGTCTTAAGATTTCTGTAGAAGCAAAATATCAGTCACTTGCTAGCTATGTGGACTTGGTTCCTAACTTTGACATTTCCTCATTTGTAAGATGAAGACACTAATAGCTACTCTGTGTGGTTGTGATTTCATAAGTATTATTTGCAAAGCCCTTTTACTTATCAGAAAGTGGGTACCCAGTGTCTGGCAGCTCTGTTAGCCTTCTCGTAGACCGTTGGCTATTGAAATCTCTCACAGTGAGAGCTGTGGTGGGGTGGGAGGGAAGAGCGAGGGTAGGGGAGTGAAGACTACAGGAGAAGCAGAGTATGGTGCCCCTCTCAGTTCTACCCTGCATGGCCTCGGTAATCATCTGTGTTTTCTTGTGTGAACTAGCAGTAACTCTAATAAGGTTTAAGGGAACCAGAAGGAAGTCTTCAACTGCCATCTAAAAGATGTTTGTCTTCCCTTTCTACCTGTTGGTGCATGTGCCTTTACCTACTCAGTGTCTGTGCCTTCGAACCCCCAGGTCCCCGGGCTTTGGGCTGTCACTGGTTGCTGAGACCACCAATGGCACTTTCCTCAGTGCTGAATTGGCCTCCAATCCCCAGGGCCAGGGAGCTGCTGTGCTTCCAGAGGACCTTGGCAGGAACTGCGCCAGGCTGCTGCTTGAGGAGATCTACAGGGTATGTATGTCCTCAGGCTTTGTGGGTGCTCAGAGAAGAGCAGGCTGGAAACAGCAGCTCGGGGCCCCTCATTCTTACTCTTCTTCAAGGGTAAGCCATGGAGTTAACCTGTGTGTGTGCTTTGAACAGCTGTAGCCTTAACTGGTTTAATGGAGCAGTTTAACTAGTCGGGAAGCAGATACCTAGCTTCACTGGTTTGGGACACAGAGCACATACATACTTTTTATTGGGAACAGAGGAGAGATCTGGAATAGAGTCATAAAAGAAAGTGAAGGCAAAAAGAGCATAAAGCAGGGGTGAAGTTAAGGAACCATTTCTAGCGCCTCCAGTCACTGAGAATGGGGGAATCATTGCTTTCTGATTTTTCTTGAGAAAAATCGTAGTCTGTGGTTATGTGTGGCAGTTGATTCAGATGTAAAATACTAGCAACAGGCTATGTTTTTCAACATGCTCTACAGCATGGAAGAATGTTTGGGAAAGGTATCACAGTATGGTGGGCTTTGGAAAGCGTGAGAATCTGTATCTTTTTTTTTGGTGGGACTGGGGTTCAAACTCATGACCTTGCACTTGCCAGGCAGGCACTTGTGCCACAGAGCTATATCCCTAGCTAAGCGTGAGAATCTGGGCCAGAGACCGAGCACTGCAGCGGTGAAGAGAGACCTTACCGTTCAGCTTTGGCAGCCCAGATCAGCCTGCCTTCTCAGAGGCCATGGCCTTTCTGGGTCAGTTCACTCATACAGAGTGTGTAGCCTGCGCACCCTTTTCGCTGCTTCCCTGCAATAGCAGAACTGATGAAAGTAAGGAAGA
Source organism: Myocastor coypus (assembly GCA_004027025.1). NCBI lineage: Eukaryota > Metazoa > Chordata > Mammalia > Rodentia > Myocastoridae > Myocastor > Myocastor coypus. The sequence continues at coordinate 31,980 of PVJA010007490.1, read as the reverse complement.
AAGTGGAAGGGAAGGGCGGAGGTGGCAGGACACTGGCAGGAATAAGATGCAGTTGCTTGAAGACACATTCTCTGATGTTCCTACCTGCCTGGTTAGGGGAGGCCACAAACCTGGTTTCAAGGTTTCATGCCCTCTTTTTTAAGAATTTTTTTCAGTAATGGAAATAGAAAGAACCCAGGGCCTCCACAGTGAGCTACACCTCCAGCCCTTTTTGCTTTTCATTTTGAGACAGCGTCTCATCAAGTTGCCCCAGCTAGGCTCACACCCCACATGGTCCTCCTTCAGTTGCCCAGTATGCTAGATTACAGGCATGGGCTCCAGGTCTGCACCTCCCTCGCCTTGTCTGCAGCAGTAGGGCAAATATTTTACACTCAGAGTCCATCTGGGGCATCCCTACTCTGGGTGCCAGGCTCCATCCTCGTGAGCTGACTACCAGTGAGAGTGCACTCGGTTGCTGCTGTCTGAGGTTGTGTCGTTTAGGAAGTTGGCCCTCTTCTGCCTCTGAGAAGCATTTCTTTTTTTTTTTTTTTTTTTTTTTTGTCTTTTTGAGACAGGGTCTCGCTATGCAGTTGAGGCTGGCCTTGAGCTCACTTTTGTAGCCCAGGCTGGTCTCGAACTCGCATCAATCCTCCTGCCTCAGCCTCCCGAGTGCTGGGATTACAGGCGTGAGCCACCACGCCCGGCTTTCTGAGAAGCATTTCTGTGTCTTCATATTGATCTGTTTCTTCCTGGTTCTTAGTCCTCTCTTTATTTCCAAGGAAGTTTTGTCCCATGTAAAGTAACAGCAAAAAATTACATCTGAGTCTAGTGAATAAAATCGGCTACGTGGGCTTGGTGGCAGTTGGGTTTTTCTTTCAGCCCTCCTCTTTGCCATTGCTTCAGTTCATCAGCCCCAGTGAGAGATAGAAGCCCGTAGTGCTCAGAAGAAAGCACATAGGCACATTCTGCCACCCAGACCCCAGTCAGCACTCCCAAAAATGTCTCACAACAAGTGAGACAAGTGAGAGTGAACTGTTTCAGAGTTCATTAAAATTAAGTATTCCAAGTGGCTCTGTTTAATGTTAAGAATGAAAGACAGGGCGACAGGTGTTCGCCTCCAGTGCTCCACTTACCATATGCCAGGAAGGTGTAAAGAGGTGAAATCTTCAAGATGGAAGTTTTCCGATATGGATTTTGTGCTGAATATGCCACAGGTGTTTCGGATGCTATTATATGAGCTCTTTTTTTTTTTTTTTTTTTAAATACTAAATTTAGTAACTTTGGAGGAGGGATATGTAGTACCTATGAAAGTTTGAGGGTAATGACGAGGTTGCTCTGCCACCTAAGGTAAGGGGAAAAAGGTGCACATGACATTTGTGGGAACCAAGAGAAGCTCCCTGTTGATCTATGCAGGTTTCCTTTTCCTGGTCTTGTGGTTTCTGGCAGGCGTCTGTCCCTTCTAGAAGATCCTGGAAGAACTGAAGCATCCGGTCACAGAGCAGCAGAGTGGGATCCCACAGGCACAGCTGGGCTTTGGATTTCATGTCCCCATAAATAGCAGAGTGTTAGCCTTAGGGTGAAAACACAGCCTACCAGGCCACAAGAGGGAAAACACATAGTCTACATTAGGGTGTTATTGTTTTCTTTTCTCTAATTGAGATTTTTATTAAACCATTCTATTGTTCCTAGATCAAATTTATTTTGTTTTGGTTGTTAAGAAAACTTCGTTTGTGTGTCTGTGATCTTTAATTAGTACAAGAAGGAAAAAGTCATGCTTTTTAGAATAATTCCTTACAAATCTGTGCAGTGTGATTCAAATGAGCATCAAAAACGCATCCCATCCATTTTGAAGATGCTGTTTACATTTGCCAGCTTTAAGGCTCTGACCTGAGCACTCCTATTTATAGGTTATCAGGTTTTCTCCATTCTGTATCAGGCTTGCTGGAGCTGCCCTCCCTGCTGCACCCACTGCCCACACTTCCTGCCTGCTCCACCTCACCCGTGTTCACACCTCACTCCCACAGACCTGGATTTTGTGTAGAAGCTGCTCCCCCCCGTCGGAGGGGAAGTCCTTCCTGCATTCTCTGGATGCCCGCTGTGTCTCAGTCTCCCCCAAACAGTGGTCTGATCTCTTGCCTCTTCTGTGCAGAGGCCTTATTTGCTGTTCACTTTCCTGAGAGAAAAGTCAGGACTCTTGGCTCAGTCTGCCAGGCCTGGCTCTGTCTAGCCAACCTGCCTTCTCTGCAGTTGTGCCTTGCTCCAGGGTGTGTCATGCTGGCCCCAGTTCATTGTTCCTCCCATCTTGCTTTTCTTCTTCCCTATGACCTAGCTGTTTTTCCAGGTTCAGGTCAAGTTTCTGCCCCTTAAAAGCAGCCCCCAGAGCCAGCAATATAGCATAGTGGCATAAGCACCTGCCTGGCAAATGCAAGCTCTGGAGAGTTCAATCCCTGTCAGAAGCCTTTGTCTAATGTTGGGTGCCTGACACCCTCAACCCACGTCTTGGCATCTTGTAGTTCCCACCATTCCCTGACGCGATGTTCTATACATGGCCCCTAACATATTTATTGAGGTAAAATCTTAGTCTGGTACTTATATGAATTAGTTAAAAGTGGAGCAGTAGTAGCATAGTACAGGAAACAGAATAAAGAGAACAATTTAATTTTAGGGAATCTTCTGAAGGGGAACAGAATTAGTTTTTTTTTGTTGTTGTTGTTGTTGTTGTTTTTCAAACCAGATTTTCTGTTTTTTTTTTTTTTTTAATGGAAAAGAAACTTTTGTCCTATATTTCACTGAGATGAGCATTGTTCTCATTCTTTGTTAAAACTTACGTAATTTAGGAAGACCCATAGATTTTTATAAAGTCTAGTAGTAAGGTACACTCCCTCCCCGCTGCATCCTTGTCAAGGCTACTAAAGAAAATCTGACTGCTGGACAATGCATATTTGCATCAAAGATTTGTTTCCTATCTACCTGCATGCATTAAAAAAGAAGGGTGTTTCCCAGTTCTATTCAGAGTGCAGCCTCAGGCAGCAGAGTATCGTGGGCTGGAACTGGATTTTCATTTTGACTTGTACAAAGCCATAAAAATTCCAGGTCATCCTGCTTAAGCACTGTAAAATATGAGTTTACATTGTTGTAAATAAAATTATCTCAGAAAGATGATCAGAAATAGTCACAGATTTAATCCCCAATAATGGGTAGACTAAGATCAGCTGAACTGATTGGGAAAATGAAAGCTGATTTATTTCATTTATGAATGTGGTCTCTGTTTGAATCTGTTTACCTGTAAAAGCCTTGAGTTTATCTTTCTTTTTTTTTTTTTTTTTGTCTTTTTGAGGCAGGGTCTCGCTATGCAGTTCAGGCTGGCCTTGAGCTAACTTTTGCAGCCCAGGCTGGTCTCAAACTTGCACCAATCCTCCTGCCTCAGCCTCCCGAGTGCTGGGATTACAGGCGTGTGCCACCACGTCCGGCTATCTTTCTTTATAGCTGAGTGATACTTTGTTGTATAAAGATGCCACACCAGGGGCTGGGGAGATAGCTCCATGGCACAACTGCATGCTTGGCAAGTGCAAGGTCGTGAGTTTGAACCCCGGACCCCCCCCCCCCAAAAAAAAAAAAAAAAAGATGACACACCTTTTTTATCCATTCCTCTGTTTAAAGATATTTCAGTTATTCCAAAATTTAGCTATTATAGATTGTGTTACTACATACATTGGTGCATATATATCATTGTGATATGTTTTAAATTCTTCTGAAAATATATGCAGAATGGGAATGGCTGAGTTGAACAAGGCCTCTAATCCTGTTTTTTGAGGAATCCTCACACTGATTTCCATAGTGATTATAGTGCAGAAGGGTTCCATTTTCCCCGTAGCCCCTCCAGCATTTGTTACTAGTTATTTTTTTATGGTTTTTTTTTATTTTTATTTTTTTTTTTTTTACAGAGAATAAAAAAAAAAAGTTAGAAATGACACAGAATTTCACTAAATAAAATATTAAGAATTCAACAATGGTTGATTACCAGCATGCAAAATTGATAAAGGAAAACATGTTATAAGAAATTAAAAAGGACAAGAAAAAACTTTAAGCATTAACTTCGCTGTTCAGTAGACCAGCAGAAATCAGTAGTAGTAGTACAGTTACCCAGATTCGCATATGTAAACATTACACTTTTTCCCCAGTGTAAGAAATTGAAAAAGTAAGCAAGATCTAAACAGTACAGTAATCATTGTGAACGGGAAATGGATTGTTCAGAAAGCAAAGAATAACTGAGATAACGGAAAGGAGAAAGAAGGAAGGAATGTGTGGGCATGTGTATATGTCAGATGGCTGAGATAACTGTGATGAATTTCACACTAGCTCATTGGAAAGAACATTCGGTGCTTATGTTTGACCAATCTTACATGCGTGTATCTGGTAACCTGAGTGATTACTTTGATGATAATAGTATGCAATATAATAACCATTGTTTATTTCTTACCATGTTTTGAAATTCTGTATCATTTTTATTGACTTTTTTATCATTCTCTTTAAAATAAAAATAACTTTTGTTATAAAGAAGAAAAAACACTAAAAAATAACCAAAGCCATTGTGCTTTAGGACAAAGATCTTTTTTTTTTCCCCAGGACCAGGGTTTGAACTCACGACCTTGTATTTGCCAGGCAGGCACTTGTGCCATGGAGCTATCTCCCCAGCCCCAGGAGAAAGATTTTAAAGAGAATTTTATTCTGCTTACTGATTTGGAAGAAAAAAAACAAGAAAAAATTCCAGGAATAATAGATAAATAATAATAAGCACGGGAGACTGGGGATACAATTCGGCAGCACAGTGCCTGCCTGGCAAGTACAAGATCCTGAGTTTGATTCTTGGTACCAAAATGTAATAATAATAATAATAATAAACATGTAAAGATCTGATTATTATAGCATTCCAGGGTTAAGATACACAGGGAAAGGTTAAAAAAAAACAAAAGGGTTAAGAGCATTATGAGCAGTTTCCGAGAGAGCATTAAGTGTGGGAGAGCTGAAAGGATATAAAATACGCTAAAGGGAAAAAGCCTTTTGTTATCAGATGGTATTTTTCTGAGATGCATTAGACAAAGGTAAACATCATTTGCTTACCCCTTAGAATTAATGTAGAAGCCACTGTGCCTCTTTTTTGCTCATATTTGATAAAAAGTTCTACCCCTGGGGCCCGGCCGGATGGCTCAGTGGTCTAAAGCGCCTGCTTGGGAAAGCTTGGGCGGCTTCAGGGACCACGGTTCGATCCCCAGCACCACATGCTGCGCCAGCCCTGCCCTCGGGGTGGGCTGAGCCAGCCATAAAAATGAGTGAATAAACAAACAAAGGTTCTGAAACAAGAAAAAAATAAATAAATAAAAAAGTTTAAAAAAAAAAAAGTTCCACCCCTGCTCTAATTTCTATAAATATATGTATATATATAGTATAGGGTCTCACTACATAGATTGGACTCGTAGTGATCCTTCTGTTTTCAGCTTCCCAAGCACTGGGATTACAGGTGGGCACCACCACACCCAGTCTCAGTTACCTCTCAGTGTTCCCTGGGGGCAGGGTCTGCACAGCATGCTAGGACTGAACCCAGGTCCTTTCATCTGCCTAAGCAGTCACTTTAGACTGCTGAACTATCTGGCTGGCCCTCCCTGCTCCAATTACTGAGGGAAAGTTCTACTTTTTTCTGGATTTTCTAAAGGAAATTTGAATGTCTGTTCGTTTTGATAATTTCAGTTACTGTAATTGCATCAATTAACTGTTAGGTTTTTAAAAATTTTTTTTATTATCTAAAGAGAATACAAGATAGTAAAAAAAAAAGCATTAGAAACTTGCATAATGTTGTCTTCAAATTAGTTGTTCAGATTAGGTATATACATGCAAAATTGGAGGGGAATGTTATAAGAAATTAAAAAGGACAAGAAAAATATATTTAGTACTCCCTTCAAGTTAGTTGATAAATAATTGCTTGTCTCAGACTGTATTTTGTGGGTTCCAATATTGGGAATGTGCTTCTGGTCTCCCCCCCTTGCTTCTTGTTTCTATTTCTGGTTTGTACAGTGAGTAATCATTGAAGTGTTTATATTTACAGGGTGGATGTGTAGACTCCACCAACCAGAGCCTGGCTCTGCTGCTCATGACCCTTGGACAGCAGGATGTTTCTAAAGTCCTGCTAGGACCAATCTCTCCATATACGTAAGTTGTTTTCGTTCAACTTCATTGCTGTCCAGTTTAATTTTGTACTTACATGAAATGACAAGGATGTGTTATATGTAGCCTATCAAATGACCACGTGCTTGCGTTGCCCCTTAGATGAGCCAGCACTCGCCACTCTTACCCTGGAGTTTATTTTTGTACTTGTCTTCCTTTCTTTCCTCATCCCGATCATTCCTGTGTAATTAAACTTACATTATATATACTAGACAATTTTTTTTATTTTTATTTTTATTTTTATTTTTTCTTGTTTCACAACCTTTGTTTGTTTATTCAGTCATTTTTTTTTTTTTTTTTTTTTTTTTTTTTTTTTTTTTTTTTTTTTTTTTTTTTTTTTTTTTTTTTTTTACCTTTTTTTTTTTTTTTTTTTTTTTTTTTTTTTTTTTTTTTTTTATGGCCGGCTCAGCCCACCCCGAGGGCAGGGCTGGCACAGCATGTGGTGCCGGGGATCGAACCACGGTCCCTGAAGCCGCCCAAGCTTTCCCAAGCAGGGGCTTTAGACCACTGAGCCATCCCGCCAGGCCCTATACTAGACAATTTTTGTCCTTTTCATGGCAGTTTCACTTGTGGTAAATGGGCTTTCTGTTAGCTGGCTAGAAGAGATAAAGAAGGGCAAAGTTCATGGTAATGCTACTAGGCTAGTCGGGAAATTAAGAGGTGAGTTTGGGTGGTTTTTTGTTGTTGTTTTGTTTGCTTGTTTGTTTTTTAGCAGAAATTGATTTCTGAGGAGTAAAAGCAAACATTCTCCAAAGCAATCAGTGAGACTGGAATTATAAAGAGCACAGGAGACAGATGGATGGACAGATGGATGAACAGGAAGAGGAAGAGGAGTAGCACAGTAAAGAAGCATTTCTCACCAGTGCGCTGGAGTCTGATGCGGCGAATATGTGCTGATGTACACACACGTTCACAGCTGGAAGGGAGGAAATGTTCAGCTAGATATGAGACTGAACTGTCCTTTTTCGGTTATCATGGTACCGATGCTGTATGTCTGAAAGGTACAGTACTGTGATAACTGAAGAATGGTGGTGCCATCACGTTGAGAGATAGGACTAGCCCTCAGGACACAGAAGCCAGGAGTTTGAAGAGAGTTTTATGGGGAAGGCTTTATTTTTAATATTTGGGTTGGTGATAGGGAAGGATGTTTTTGGAAGAGAATGCCTTCTGTTAGCAGTGGGGGAAGACTGATAAGCAGGGAACTGGTGAGCAGCACATTATCTTCTGATAACATGTGTAAAGCATTTCACAGGACAGGAAACCTAAAATTGAGTAATCCTCAGTGGCATGCTAACACTGCTAAAGTAGAGTTGGTGGTGAAGTATTTGGAGAGAAGACGAGAGCCAGGAATATAGCAGCCTTAAGTGCAGAGATTCATTGCCCATAGTCTGTCAAAGCTCCTGGTAGCTGTGATCACCCTGAGTCCTATTGGCTTTTCAGCCAGTGCCCTTGCTGCTGCTAAGATCCTGAGCTCTGCTTTGGCACCATAGAAGGTCTACAGCCTTGTTTCAAACTGTGTGTGGTCCAGGGATGTGGGTTTTGGCAGAACGTTATGTGAAAATGAAATATATATATATGAAATTACTCCATTTTGTAAAAATACTGCATCTTCTTTATCTATTCCTCAGTTGATGGGCTCTTGAGTTGTTTCCAGGATTTAGCTATGACAAATTGCACAGTGCTAAACATGGGTGAACATATGTCACTATGGCATGAAGTTTTCAGTTCTTCTGGGAAAATACCCAGGAGGGCAATAGCTGACTTGATTGGGACCTCCAGTCTAGTTTTTGAAGGAATCTCAATACTGATTTCCATAGTGGTTGTACTAGTCTGCACTCCCATCAGTAGTGCAGACATATGCAAAAATCTTGATAGAGGCCAAAGACATTTTTTTTTTTTTTTTTTGGTAGTAGAATAAAATAGTTTTGCCTGATACTTTACTATGTGGAGAATTTATTTCTATTAAATTTTTTATTTTTGTTTTTATTTATTATTATCATTGTTATTATTATTATTATTTATTTATTTATTTATTTATTTTTGGTGGCTTATAGTTGGTAACAGTGGTTAAGTCCCATGCTCAAGGAGCTTAGTGTTATAGTTTATACTGTAAAAATTGGATTAACAGCAAACAAAATAGATGTTGAAGGATATCATAGTACTTTGGGAACTGGGACGAGACAGAGGTTGCCAGCACTCTGCAGCTTGCCCCTGCGCAGGCCTCGGAGCCGGGCCAGTCTGAACTTGAGCTCTGACTGTGATGTGGTCTGAGTATCTCTGAGTGTCAGCTGAGGGTAAGGCTGTGCTTCTGGAGCCACGAGCTGTGCAGCCTAAGGAAAGCTTAAGTGAGTTTCAGTGCTTAGCGCAGCTGCCTGCCCAGGCCTGTCCTTCTGCTGGTCATACTTTGTTTAGTAATGTGATTGGAGGAAGTTAGTCATATGGTCCATATGTGTACCTTATTTGTCATTCCCAAGAATTCTGTAAGGTATGTGTTTATTAGACAAACATGGTGCTTAGGGGAAGCTAGGTATTGTTCCTTTTTTTTTTTTTTGTAAACCCTTTTCTTTTGCTTTTGCTTTGCTGAGCTGAGAACTGAACTCAGGATCTCATGAATGCCAGAGAAGTATATTAGAACAGGCTGCCTTTTTCATCTTCAGCCTCCATACCATTTTATTGAGGTTTTTTTTTGTTTGTTTGTTTTGTTTTTTTGTTTTTGGTACCAGGAATTGAACTCAGGACCCTGTGCTTGCCAGGCAGGTGCTGTGCCACTGAGCTATATCCCTGGCCCCCAAACCATGTTAATGCTTTAACCCATTTAGTTTTCAGCATAACTCTATGTATATATAAAGCAGTACTATTATACACTCCATCTTATAGGTGATAGGCTTGAGACACACAGAGGTCGTGTCACATTTCAGATACACAGGAAGTGGGATTCAGACCAGGACAGTTTTGTCTGACATTGCTGCTTCCCTGACCACTGCATGTTATGTAAGACCTGGGATTCTGTCCATTATCGTTGAACTCCCAGCACTTTGCCTAAGGCAGGATGCCATGCTGCAGTTTTTCCAGAAAAGTTCTTTCAAATTTTGTTATGAAATGGTTTCTTCCTGTCTTTAATTAGAATCTTAAAACAGACCCTGCCACTGTTTGTTCCTGACACCTCTCTACTGCTTGTGAAAGTTTAACTCCTTGTTGAACACTGGCTGATCAGAGTGTCTTGGACCACCTAGGTCCAGATGAAAAAGAGATCAGTTACTTGCTCATGGTGAGTTCTTGAATAAACATGGCCTGTGATCCTTGTCTTCCAATGATGCAGCCAGCCTGGTTGTTTTCCTGTTACCTCTGTAAAGAAATTCAGTAATGTAGATGGGCTTCAGATGTGGGATGCAGAGATCCCAGCTCTGCCTGTGCCAAGTGCCATCGGTATTAGGTAGTGTGGTGGAGCAGAGGGCAGGGCCTTCTGTGGTGCTTTCTTGCTTTGGAAGGGTACTGGAGATAGGCTGCACCTGAAAGTCCGGCAAGCCCTGGGTGGTTGGGGGACAGTGGACAGGTGGCTCTGTGCTTGCTGGCCAACAGCGACAGTGGGAATAGCCTGTCTTTGAAATACACAGGAAAAATGATTGCTGAGCTGCACAGTCCTCTGAAATCTGCTTATCAAGGGACCTGGAGAAGAGTCTATTGGCGTTTTTTGTTTTAGATGATTTTGTTCTTAAAGAAAACTAAGTGCTCATTACATATCTAACCCTTCAAGAGCCAAAATTCTGCACACAGGGATTGCACAGAGCTCCTGTTGTCCAGCACAGCTCATCTGAAAAGCTGCCAGGTGCACCGTGTGGGTGGCCATCTGCTGCTGGGCACAGCAGCCTTCCATGGGCTGTGGGTCTCCCTGTCCTTGCCTGGCCTGTATCTAGCAAGTGTGCGTCTGCTGCAGATGAAGGAGGGAAGGAAAGTGGTGTGCCAGGAGGTCTTGAGAGGGGCCGCAGCCCTGTAGCGCCCAGACTGAGATGGAGCCTCACCTGAAGAGGCTCTGTGTAGCGCATTGAGATCCAGGGAAGCCCTTTCTGTTTGCATTTTCTTCAGCTGTTTGTTGGAATGTGCCATCATCGCTGCTCATCTCTCAGCTTCTCAGCAGTGCTTGTGCTTTCATATCTCACTGCTGGGCGTGGTGGCACAGGCCTGTAATCTCAGCACTGGGGAGCTGAGGCGGGAGGTTTGTCACAAGTTTGAGGCCAGCCTGGGCTACATAGTGAGTCCAAGATCAGCCTGAACTGCATGATGGGACTCTGTCTTAAAACAAACAAACAATGCCAAAAGCAAACTAAAACAAAATATCCCACACACTGGAAACTAACAGAAGAATGTAGCTGGAGGTGGGGAAGAGACCAAAGTATGCATTCATCCATCTCTTCGGCAGTCTTCTTCAGACCAGCAGAGGGGTCCATAGAATATGATGTAAAAAATCAAACTGATTTTACTTCTAAATGTTCCAAAGGCCACAAATACTCAAAGCTACCCATGCAAGAGTTATGCACACTCAAGCTATGTTTCTCCTTTGCTTTTCCAGGAGATTAGGCAAGTGGAGGCCCTGCAGGAGCTCTGCCAGCTGGAGAGCATGCCTGGGTTTTGGAACACACTTGAGAGATTGGGCAGGAAGCAGGTGGGGAGAGGCTCTGGGAGTGGAGCACGCCAAGGCCTGCGTTAGGCAGCTGCTGCTGCTGCAGCGGAAGACAAACGGGCTGCTTTCTCCTTGGAATGGAGATGCGTGGGTGAGATGGCTGGCATTTGCGGTGTTCCACCAGCTGGAGGCTTCGCCCACAGATGTGGCCTGTTCATCTGTGGGTCTGATGCATTGGATTTCTTTTTTCCCTAGGGCAGAGTGAGGAAGGTAGTGGGGATGAGTGGAGAGGGCATAGAAAGTATTTCACTGGATCAGTAAGAGAGAAAAGCCAGTAGGGGGAGAACTAACTTCCTTTAATGGCCAGAAACGCTGGTGTCACTTTCGAAATTAGTGCTAGCTCCTTAATTCTTTTTTTTTTTTTTTTGTCTTTTTGAGACAGGGTCTTGCTGTGGAGTTCAGGCTGGCCTTGAGCTCACTTTTGTAGCCTAGGCTGGTCTCGAACTTGCACCAATCCTCCTGCCTCAGCCTCCCGAGTGCTGGGATTACAGGTGTGTAGCTCCTTAATTCTACGTGGTGCTTCTTTATAAAGGCCTCTGTGCCTCCAGGTATAATGCATTTCATGTGTAGGGGTCATTGGTGGTTACATAACTTGTGAAAGGGGAGGGGATAGTTATGGAGACAACTATCCATAAACATTTCATTAGACACTGTCAGTACAGAATGCTGTGGAAACCCAGAGAAGGGAAAAGTCGGGTGGGGTAGGCATTATTGGAAAGGAAGTCTGTAAAAGAGAGCCCCAGCACTCTTCTGAAGACAAGGGTGAAGCTGTATATTCCTAGGTGGAAGGAAAAGAAAAGACCTTCCCGTATGACGTCCGCTCACCTGAGCGCTGGGGCTTTTGTGGCTCAGGGCAGGAGCTGTTTGGCCTCCCTCTTGGCTGCTGCTTTTCCGTCTTTTGACCGTATCAGAGGCATAGAAGGGGCAGGAAAATTCATTGCAGTTGGCTTTCTACTCAGTTTGGTATATAGTAAAGAGGGATGGAAAAAAGCAGAATTAGCATGTTTTTAACTGCATAAGTATATATTTACTTATTTAAAGCAGATTTATTAAAATTCAATTTATAGCCCACATAGTTTACCCATTTAAAGTGTATAATTTAATAGTTTTTAGCTTAATCACAGGGTTATATAACCACAACCACAGTCTAATTTTAGAACATTTTCATCACACAAGGAAGAAGCCCTTTGCCAGTTTGTGGTCACGCCTCACTCCTCTTCTGTCCCCATCCTGTGGCAACCACTCATCTACTTTCCGCCTCTGTAATATGGTAGATTTTTCAGTTATGGCCATTTCATGTAAGTAGACTCAGGTCCCTTGTGGCTTGAGTTCTTTGACTTCACATGGTATTTCAGAGTTCATCCATGTTGTTGCATGTATTAGTGTTCTTATGGCCAAGTAATACTTATCAAATATTTATCCATTCATCAGATGGGAGTCACTTCGGTTGTTTCTGGTTTTGTTTTGTTTTTTTTTAAATCTTTTTAAAAGATTAAGGGTCACACTATGCAGCTCAGACTCATAGTGAGCCTCCTGTGTCAGCCTCCCCAATGCGGTATTACAGGCGTGCACCACCATGCCTGGTTTCAGTGGCCAGCACTGTGTGTCTGGCACAGCATATGATATTGGTGATCAAATCCAGGTCTTTAAGCTTGCCAGGTGGGCACTTAGACCGCTGAGCTATCTCCCAGCCCTGTTTCTACTTTTTGGTTATTACAAATAATGTTGTGATAAACATTTGTATACAAGATTTTGTGTGAATGCATTGTCATTTCTCTTGGGTATGTACATAACAAAACTATTATATCATATGATAACTAACATTTTGAGAAAATTTTAAACACAATTTTACAATGTTACAATGAGACAGTGTTATAGATTGTTTTCTGTAACAGCTGTACCATTTTACCTTCTTAGCAGGGTGAATAAGGGTTCTAATTTCCCTATCCCCTTGCACACATATTTTCTTTTTCTTTTTCTTTTCTTTCTTTTTTTTGTCTTTTCAAGACAGGGTCTCACTATGCAGTTCGGACTGACCATGACACTTTGTAGCCCAGGCTGATCTCAAACTTGGAGCAATCCTCCTCCCTCAGCCTCCCAAGTACTGGGACTACAGGCATACACTGCCACAGCCTGGCATACGTTTTCTATTGTTTGCTTTTTTAGTATAGCCACTCTCTAAGGTCTGAAGTATTATAGTGATTTTAATTTTTGTTTCCCTAATGTTGAACATCCTTTCACATGTTTATTGGTTATTTGTATTTTCCTGTTTGAAGAAATAACTGTTGGGGCCCGGCGGGATGGCTCAGTGGTCTAAAGCGCCTGCTTGGGGAAGCTTGGGCATCTTCAGGGACCGTGGTTCGATCCCTGGCACCACATGCTGCGCCAGCCCTGCCCTTGGGGCGGGCTAAGCCGGCCATGAAAGTGAGTGAATAAACAAACAAGGGTTCTGAAATAAGAAAAAATAAATAAATAAATAAAATAAAAGAAATGCCTGTTGGTTTTTTAAAAAATTATAGTAATTTTTTTTTTTTAAGTCTGAAAACCAGACCTTATGATTCACAGATCCTTTCTTACATCATGCATTTTATTTTTGGTGCATTTTATTTAAGAAACTATTAAAGGCTGCCTAGCTAAAAATAATGAACATTAGCCCTGTGTTCTATAATTTTAGTTCCAGTGCATAGGTCTCTTTGATCTTTTATTTTTGTGTGGTTTGTTATTTTTGAGACAAGGTCTCGCTATGTAGTTCAAGCTGGTCTTGAATTCACTATGTAGCCCATGCTGGCCTTGAACTCACAGCGATCTTCCTGCCTTCATCTCTTGAATGCTGGCATGGGCTACTATATAAAACGATTGTGTGTGTGTGTGTGTGCGTGTGTGTGCGTGTGTGTGTGCATGTGTGTGTGTGTTTTACTGGGATTGTGTCCAGGGACTTGCCCATGCTAGGCAAGCATTCTGTCATTGAGCTACTTCTCCAGCCTTTATTTTTTATTTTCTTTACATTTTTGAGACAGAGTCTTGCCTAGGCTGGGCTTGAATTTTGCTGCTGCAATTGCTACCCCCAGTCCTCCTGCTTTGTCCCTCCCTCCCCCCTCCAACTTTTATTAGTATATGCTTGTAATATGCAGTGATTATGTTAGCTGTAGGGAGCTGGGACATGTAAATGACACATTTCATTTCTTCTTATTCCCCCTTCTGCCCTCCTTTATTTGGCTAACATCTGATTTATCTCATAAGACCTTATAAAGTTAATTATAAGTATATGCAGATCAAACAGTGGACTAACAGGCTTAAAAACATAAAACATGTGGGGCTGGGGAGATAGCTCAGTGGCATAAGCATCTGCCTGGCAAGTACAAAGTCCTGAGTTCAATCCCTGGTACTGTAAAAAAATAAATAAATAAATAAATAAAACATGTAAAATAACTGTACTAGTCAAAGTGTACTTTATTTATTTATTTATTTATTTTTGGTGGTACCAGGGATTGAACTCAGGACCTTGCGCTTGCCAGGCAAGCACTTATTCCATTGAGCAATCTCCCTTGCCCAAGCTGTACTTTTATTTATATTTATTTATTTATTTATTTTTAAAAGATTTTATTTATTTCTCTTAAACCTCATTTATTTGTTTGTGTTATGGCTGGCTTAGCCTGCCCTGGGCTGGGGGTGTGCAGCATGTGGTGCCGGGGATCAAGGGGCTGTCACAGCGCTTGCCTTAACTTTCCTCTGCAGGCGGTTTAGACCACTGAGCCATCTCGCTGGCCCCCAAGGTGTACTTTTATTTTATTTTATTTTATTTTATTTTTGGCTTTTTGAGACAGGGTCTCACTGTGCAGTTCAGGCTGGCTTTGAGCTCACTTTTGTAGCCCAGGCTGGTCTCGAACTCGCAGCGATCCTCCTGCCTCAGCCTCCCAAGTGCTGGGATTACAGGCGTGAGCCACCACGCCCGGCCCAAGGTGTACTTTTAGATACATTATCAGTGCTAGATTACTATGACTTTAAGTCTTTTGGGAAGAACTTGTGATCCTTTTGCCTCACCTCCTGAGTAGCCGAGATCATAAATGTGTGCCACTGCACGTGGTTGAGAATTAATTTTTGTGTATCGTGACTAGGAAGGAATCAAACTTCATCCTTGTAGATCTAAAAATCTTCAGTTGTGGAAGAGTTGAATTATCGAATTCCCCTTTAATGCATGTGCTTGTTTCTTGCTTCTATTCTAGTACTGATACATGTACCTAGGATCAGCATTTCCCATGCTCCTCAGGTGATTCTACCTGCATTTGAGGTAGAAATTTGGGGGAGAGAGCTTGGCTAGTTTGACCAGGAGACGGCATAACCCAAGGTTTCTATAATACTTTATTGTAGACATTTAGGTTGGTGATCTTCACTAAAGCAGATTTTCCCAATAAGAATCAGCAGGGTGATTGCTAACAGCAGCCTCCCAAACCCAGTGAGCCAGGGAGCTCCGAGGCTTGGAGAGAATGGGGAGAGACTTCCATGGGTCCTGCGAATCCATCTTGTGCGCATGGACCGTCTTCTAGACTGGTGGCTAGTTGGCTAGAACCTTCAGGAATGTGTGTGCCTCATGAATGGTCACACTCCTCACAGGGCCTTAGGTATGCTGGGCAGGCCTGGGAAGCTCGGCCTGCACCATGGTCTGGCCACCTTTTTTCATGTTGACTACTACAGACATGCATAATTACTGTTACACCCACATCTTCCCCATCTCTGTTTTATTTAAATTTCTGTAGTACTCTGAAAGAATATTGAACTTATTTGTCTTTTCTGCTCCACGTGTGTGAATATGCATCTTCCTTTGTTTGACGACTCAGAATGATCGCTATATTTATGTCCATTCTAAAAGTGTGTTGAATCTGAGTGGCTTAAGTGTCATTTGTTGTGAGAAGGGAAGCTATTGTCATTTGAATTTATCTTGCTTAATTTTGTGCATCTTTATAAGCTGCCTAAATCCTCTTTGGAAATGGGCAGACTAGAAGTAAGTACTCTTTAATCAAGTTTGATTACAAGTTAATTTCTGTTCCACTTGCAGAAGCCTGGGTTTTGGGTAGGAGAGCAGGAAGAGTTTATTTTTTAATGTATTCTTTTTCTTTTTTCTTTTTTAGGATAGAATTTTTACGGCATTTGAAGAACTTTTTCCAGATTATGTTTAAAATTGAAACCATACCCTGTGGGGAAGAACTCAAGGGCGGGGATAAAGTCCTGATGACCTGTGTTGGTATTGGCTTCTCTAACCTTAGCAAGACCCTCAAGTGATACTATGACGAGATACGTGCCTATTGCCTACATATGCTGAAGCAGAAGCTGCCAAAGGGACCAAGTACAGATGTATTCATCCAGGACAGGATAATCTATATATTAAAGACTAGTTCTTAACTTCCCATTAAAAATGCCAGTATACAAGTAAAAACCATCTGTCCGTCCTGTGATTTCTAGCCAGCCATTCTTCCACGGCATTCACATTCCTCAGGGGCCCGAGTAAGGTGGAGCTTCCCTGGCTGACCAGAAGAGAAGTCACTCAGCGTGGCCACCGTGCTGGCCATTAGCATAGCAGGCTGTCTCTGCTCCGTCCATCCACATCCTGAGCTCCTGTGCTGTGGTTTCTTCCAGCCCTGCAGAATCTGGAGCTGTTACTTCTGCGAGGACTGGCCTCAGCTTCTGTCACGGGGCTTAACTGTAACTGTGTGTGTGGAAGCTCTTTAATGTGCATCACAGTGCTGCATAATCGTCAGAAGCTGGTATGTGAGACCATCTCATCTGTCTTGGATGGCTGTCATGGACACACACTATTCCTTCTTGGTTCATTATGTATGTGAGGGATCGGTCCCTGAAAGAGGAAAGCAGGAGCTGGATGTTTCTGGAAGCTTTCTGTCACCAATATGCCATAGATGTTCTTATACCCACAATGTCCGTGTGATACAAACTGCAGTGTCTCCGTGAGAAAACTCAAAAAGCTTATTTTATTCCTTTGCTCATTATAATGTAAAGACATTAGATCTCTGAAGGTGTTCAGAGTCAGGGTCTGGGATTTTCACTTACTTGTAAGCGAGTAAGTTAGATTATCATTGTTTCACAGTGTTAGCAGAAGGCATAAAAGACCTGGTCAGAGACACAAGTTCATTACAGGACATAACGAGCAATGAGGAGTTTCGTGTTTATATTGGTCCCTGTCCCCCAAATCCAACAGTGGGCAAAAGGGCCTGGGTAGGCGTCCTGCCTGCTTTTGCATCACAGCCAAGAAACACGTATGCTTGGGAATGCCACCCCTTTTTTGACAAGGTTGTTCTTTGTTCTGCACAGAGACACTGCTTCATCCTGCAAGGTGGTTGCTGCAAACACAGTTCTGCGAGGAACTTAATATGTTCCTGGCAGAGCCATACTGTCTCACTGCTGGGCAGCTCTGAGTTGAATGTGTTGTGTTCCTGCTGGCCTGAACCTTGTGTGACCAAACTGTTTGGTATCATGAGACCACCAAGTCATGGGAGAGTTGGCTCATATAGGGGGATATATATGTTAAGTACAGGCCTTTCTAATAAGAGTATACAAAGATGCTTAGGCCCCATGCATATGGGCCTTTCCAACTAATGCAGTTTTACATTTGGGGCTATGGTCAGTAAGAGGAAAGATCTAATGTTACTCTCTACCTGGGGTGAGTTTTTGAAATAATGAAGTCTTTGCCTCACCACTCTTGGTACCCCGCCCTCCCCTTTTTCTTTTCTTTTTCTTTTTGCAGTGAGAGGGACTAGAGAAAAGCTTTCTCTAGTGCTATAGTGGTGTGGGAGGATGTAAAGGCGAGTTCTGGTTTGGAAGGCCTAACTCTTGTGAACTGAGGCCTCCAATGAGAGCTTTATCTACATAGTAACTGGTGTTCTGCTGTGTATAACAAATTATTACATTAAGTCGTGTATAACAAATTACAACAGTATCTACTTGTCACGGATCTGTAGCTGTAAAGTTCATGTGGGCTTCATAGGGTTCTCTGTGTAGGTCTAATTAGGCTAATGACAAGGTGTTAGCTGGGCTAGGCTTTCATTTCTTTTTTTTTTTTTAATTTTATTTTTTCTCTTGTTTCAGAACCTTTGTTTATTCAGTCATTTTTATGGCAGGCTCAGCCTGCCCCGAGGGCACAGCTGGCGCAGCATGTGGTGCCGGGGATTGAACCAAGGTCCCTGAAGCCGCCCAAGCTTTCCCAAGCAGGCGCTTTAGACCACTGAGCCATCCCACCGTGCCCCAAGGCTTTCATTTCAAGGCTGTGGAAAAGAACACGCTTCAGTTTCACGCAGCTTCTTGGCAGTGTTCACCATGTATGAGTCAGTTTTCTTGGTAGCTGCAAGTTGTGGACAACTCGAAGTGTATAGAAATGCCAGCTTTTCTATTCACTTGGCTTCCTCTGTCTTTGCCAGCCATGATGCACCAACTCTTTCTTGTGCTTTCAGTCTGTCTTCCTCTTCTGATGTCAGCTCCAGAAAATACTGCTTTCAAATGACTCATAAGCTGGGTATAAAAATGCACAGCTTTAATGCCATCACTCAGGTGGCTAAGACAGGAGGATCTCCGTGAATTTGAGGCCAGTCTGGGTGACATAGTTCAAGGCCAGTCTAAACTACCTAGTGTAAGCTGGGCGTGGTGGCGCACGCCTGTAATCCCAGCACTCGGGAGGCTGAGGCAGGAGGATCGATGCGAGTTCGAGACCAGCCTGGGCTACAAAAGTGAGCTCAAGGCCAGCCTGAACTGCATAGCGAGACCCTGTCTCCAAAAGACAAATAAAAAAAAAAAAATAAACTACCTAGTGAGACCCTATCTCAAAAAAGTCACAGCACAATGTCCCCACTGGAGTAATTACCCTATCTTAATTAAGGTCAGCTGATGAAAATAGTTTCTAGTATATAAATAACCAGGAACTAGAACTTCTAACCATCTTAGAATTTCTGCCTACCACACATACTGTCATTTTATTTAGTGCCACAGATATTTTAACTCAGATCTGCCCACACAGAAGCCAGGTATAGAACTAAGTAGCTACACTGCTTTGGGTCTGTCATGCAGCCACTGGACAGAGGTTGTCTATCCACAGCCTGGGTAGGAATGGTGGTGATACTGTTGAAGGACATCTTTTATATTTACTTAAAGAACCTACCTGTAGCTCCATCTCAGATTCTCAAAGGAGGCAACACTGTTCCTAGTCATTGTTGTGTGGTTTCTGGCACATCTTGGAGAGCATTCAACTCCTTCAGTCTGCTTTCTGCCAGCCTAGGCTAGTTTGATGAGCAATTCCAGCACTTCGAGGGGCAGTTTTCTGCCCAGGCCTGTCTGCTCCTCCCTGCTGGAGCAGTTGTTCAATGGGACCAGTAAGCTTTTTACACAAATATAAATATACCTGGAGCAAGAGGAGGACCTGAAAAAATCCAAATGCCCTATTCTAGTGACTAAACCTCATGAGTTTCGGTTTTTATTTGAAAAAAAAAAACTTTTGTAAGAAGTGGTAAAAGTTACCAAATTACAGATACAACTTAGAAGAAATAACCTAAGTCTGTCCTTTCAGAAGACCACGAGGTAGCTGGCCGTTTGTTCTTGGTCTTTGTGCTGGCAGGCAGCAGATGAGGTTGATGGTGGCCGTTTGCTTTATGGTCACCACACAGAAGAGTGTGCTAAAGAGATGGGGAAAGAGGCAGGCAGGATGGAGTCCAAGAGGCTGGAAGCAATTGGCTAAAGGTAGATGGAAACTCAAGCCAGGGGACAGAATCAGCTAGCCCAGGCAGGCACAAAGCAAAGGCTGCAGGAGTTGAATGCTCTCCAAGATGTACCAGCTCTGGCCGTGCCTGAGATGTGGGTAGGATGTACTGCATAGGTCATGGGGCAGGGTAGGTTGAAGAAATGAACTTTCCGGGTGCTGGTCAGAGTGGGAGGCTTTCATTAGAGTTCTGTAGCTGCTGTGTCTCTGACCTATGGATGCCCGGGAAGACACCAGTAACCAGGCTGCCCGACCCGGCCCGTTTTGTTTGTCATCGAGTCTCAGAGTGATCTGCAGTCACTCAAAGAGCTACATGTGCAAATAGCCCAGGACTGTTCCTTAGAAGTGACTCATGGTTCATGGGAATGTAAGCAAGCAAGTCAGGCCCTTTGTTCTTCTTGGCCATGTTCAAGAAGCCATTTGAGCAGAAGAATTTCCCAGTGTGTGATGTGTCAGAGGCATGGCCGTATCTCCTTGCTCAGATAAATGGAGCCTGTTATTTTGTGGAGTTCTTTGGTTGTAAGATTGCTTTTAATTTCCTGTTGTAATTGGCCTATCCTTGTCATAGAGCATAGGCCTTGGGCGAGCACGTGTGGTAAAACATCCAAAGTGTTTCTGACAGTTGTGTTTTCTGAGTCCCCATCATATTTTATTCCTCTTTATTTCCTCCCTATTCCAAACCATCCAAAGAACCTGCCATCTGAAAATATTCAGATTGACTATTAATAATCTCTACTGTTGGGGCTAAGGAGATACCTCCGTGGCACAAGTACCTGCCTGGCAAGTCCAAGGTCATGAGTTCGAAACCCAGTCCCGCCAAAAAAAAAAAAAAAAAGAAAAAAAGAAAAAAAGAAACCATAAGCCAAAGCCAAATAATCTCTACTGTATTTTGAGAAATGGTATATTCAGATTGATGAGGTAGGGGCATTTCGAGAAATCTGAGGCCAAGATAAAGAGGAAAGATAACCAGCCTGACGATGGCATGTGACCGTTTCGCGCGTCTGTTCTCTTGGCCTGTCATCAAGGCTGTCAGAACCATAGGCTGCTACATGAGTGGCTGTGGAGGGAGGAGGAGGAGGTGGGGGTGTTTACCTTTTGCAGTGCCATCTGGAAAGGTCAGGACACCCTAAAGATCTTAGTAGTCAGTGTGGAAGGATTTAGTGGAGACCGCATAATTGGTACCTGGCTGGCTTCTACATGGAAGCACCCAGCTTTCCTTCCATTACCCCCAACTCCATACACACCCTGGGTGTTCTAAGCACCGAGTACTTGGTTCCTGGACCTTCCCACACACCTTTGTCAGTCCTAAGCTCTGTTCTGACTCTCTGACTCATCTGAAAATGACTGCAGGAAACCTGGGAAAGAAAAGAACAACAATAATTAAGTAGTCACAGAATAAAATATGTGCATTCCAGCTTAACTGTTGCAGTATTAAGAACAATATAGGTGGTAGATTTTTCACAAGCGTTTTTAAGCACATGGTGTTTATCAAAGAGTCATAGCCAAATAATGCTTAAATATGACTTGCTAAGCAGCAAGCACTTTAAAAGGTGAAATTATTTTTAAAACATGAAGGCTTCTGTTTCCCTGAATTTTAGTAATGTGTTGGAAACAACACAGGCCTAGCAGTAAGACTTCCGGTCGAATCCTGGCTATGTCAGTAGCATTGGCTAGCCTCCAGACCTCACCTGAATCGTGCTTTATCACATCCAAGGAGGGGGCTACTCATCCAGTGCTTGAGACTCTTGGGTTGTTCAGTGCTTGGTGAAGCTTGGAAGCAGCTTTTTTACCTCACCTGATAGGTTAGTGTCTGCATGAGCCCTCAAGGTGTGTCCTTTCACTAGCGTTCAGGTGTGCTCAGCTAGAAGACAGGATACAAGTTATGGCACCTGCCCGTGGCTTGAAGTTATACTGCCCCACGACATAAGGAAGCCCCTATGTAGGGTAAGGGGGCCATGTTCCCAGTCGTGAGTGCCAGCTGGAACAGGGTGAAAAATCTCTTAGATCGTAGAGCTACAGAGATACATCAAAGAGTAAAGATCTAGTCCTTACCAAGAAAAGAGTAATATTTCATATCTTCAGCTGTCAGTTCTGAAGTTTTGTTTACCAGTCAACAGGAACCATAGCCAATCTGGCGCTGTGTGAATTGTCACCTAGTGAAAGAAGACAAGCCTGGGCTGAGTGGAGTCTTTCATGTGAGGCCTGCCTGTGGGCAAGGTACTGAGCTGAGGTATTTAAGCCTCAGCCTTCTTGTTAGAATATGAATGAAACTTGCAGAGACTGAAAATTGAGCATGCATGCATGCTGCACAAGCCCTGGCGGGTCCTGTAGGCAGTGTAAACAGAGAGTTGGTGGGAGAGTAAGCCTTAAGCCTTGAGCTGCTACAACAGGGATGTGGAATTATTACTGTTAGTTTAGGCTTAATTTTAGTTTAGTTTCATGTCTGCTTAGGTAGCCCAGGCTGGCCTAAAACTCAGTGATCCTCCTGCCTTAGCCTCCCTAGTCTGGGATGAGAGGCTTGTGTAGAGATAAGAAACTAGCAACTTAAGAAGTAGAGAGCAATAAACAAAGTCCAGGGCCTTGTCTTCCCCAAACCCAGGTACCACTATCTGCAAATGCCCAGGGCACAGCTGGGCTATGGAGTGAGGAGGAAAGTAGATCCCTTCAGGGTGCAGGGGCACAAGCAGGTGGGTTGCAATAGGGTGAAGACAGTGGAGGCTGCTGGTTCCTGACTGGGCTTTGCCCCCAGAGCAGTCTGATCCTGATCCTGAGCTGACCTAGTCCTGAGCTGACTGCCCCTGGGATCTTGGTCACCAAAACCTGTCTGTGCTAAAGGGTGAACACAGTTTGCTCCCCTCCTTGTTTCTGACCTCCCTGGAACGTTAAATCAAAGCCCAGTTTAATGGAACAGTTATCAAGAAACCAAGGAGAACTGTTTGTTCTAAATCTACAATGGTGAAAAGTGGCTTCTAAGCTCCTAATTGTAGTGAGGTTGGAAGTGGCACCCAGCAGTGTTTCTTTTCCAGTAGCCAGCTCCCTGCCCTATACCACAGCAGGTCCTCCAAATAGGTAGAGTGGGGCCTTGGCAAATGAGGAAGAAGATAATGGTCTTTTCAGAAGAAAAACGGGGTACAATGCTTGAATAACAATTGCCAACTCATGCTCTGAAACTCTCCTGCATTGGCTTGAGTAATGATGTTGCCAGCTTCCGCCTGGCTCTCAGCATGGTGCCCTTTATCCTGCTCTGGTGTTGTGCCAGATCATGGCTGCCTCCCATTAGCTTGCAGAGCAGGCTGGGCAGCTGAGCTGGAGCCTTCTCCTTTCTTTGTGCCTGTCCTAGGCACCGAGAAGCAGGTCGTGCGCTTGCTTCACATGGGCCCCAGACCTCTGCTCTCCTCGCTTTTGTCCTCAGCTGCCCCTACCTGAGGGTGTTGGAGTGACATTGGCTGTTTTGCAAAGAGAAAGGCAAGTCCCACATTCTTCCATGCAGCTGCCACACATTCTGCCCAGATTCATTGGGAACAGAGCCTTGGGTGCCAGCTGGTGGCTGTCTGGCCTGCTGCTGGCTCTGCCAAAGCATGCAAGTCTCATTGCAGGCAGTCACAAATGCTGTCTTGCTCAGACTGTGCTCTGACTGTGGGCTACCTGAATAGAATTTTCTTGTAGGCTTCTAGTTTCCTTAGAGCTGAAGAAAAACAAATTGTGAAAGGCGAGTAGCAGAGTGGGAAGGTCTAAGGACAGCTGTTCTGAGCTGAATAAAATTATAGTCCTAATGCAGGAAGGAAGCGCAGTACCTACTACACCTGAAATCATCAGACAGTCCTTGAAATAGACATTTTATTGTGGTACAGTTCTGAGAGCTAAACTGTCAAAATCAAGATGCTGGCAGGATTCTTTCTGAGAGGCCTGAAGGAGATTGCTTCTCTCCTGGCTTCTGGCACACCCATGCATTCTTGGATTCTAGGTGCAGCTTTCGTTTTTACAAAGTGTTCTTGCTCTGTCTTCCTATGGCTGTGTTCTAATAGAAACACTAGTTGTAGTGGTAAGACTTCCCCTTTTTTTTCTTTGATTTTTTCATTTTTATTTTTATTTATTATTTTGAGATTTTTGCTGTGTACTTCAGGCTAGCCCTGAACTCAGTATGCAGCCCAAGCAAGCCCTGCGCCAGCCTCCTGAGGGCTGGGATTACAGGTGTGTGCCATTATGCCAAGGTTCAGCATGTCATTTTTAGTGAGACATACAGTTCATCACGGAAACCAAAGGCTGAACCAGATGGATCTGGAAGAAATTATGTGGGTAACTTGGAAGTCCCTGTCGAAATAAGTCTGATTATTTCTATGGGGAAAATTGTCTAAGTTCCAAGATGTCATACAACTCTATATGTATTATAATAGTTAATGTTTTGGTCACAAATAATAGAAGTTAATGTATTCATTAGGGATGTTGGGATTGCATGTGATGGAAACCCAGTTCCAGCTGGTTTAAACAAAAAAGATAAAATAAATTAATTGGCTTTCATAATCAGGAGTCTAAGAATGAAGCTGGCTTTAAGCAGGGTAGACTCCAGGGCATTGCTAATGCCAAAGATCAGGATCTCTCTTCCCCTTCCTTCTATTTTCTCTTTCTTCCTGTCTTCCTTTTCTCTCTCCCTCTCTTCCCTTCCCTGTACCTCCTCCTCCCCCTATTTGTGGGTAGATTCACGTTCCAAATTTCTTCACAAAGAGTGAAATAGTGGCTGAGCATCTCCAATTGCCACCCAGCAGAAAGGAAATTTCTTTTTTCCAACTCTGTATCAGCCCTCAAAGAAGACATTGGTTGGCCTTGCTTGGGTCATTTGGCCATACACAACCCAGTCATTGCAGCCCAGGGTTCTGCGTGCCAGGAGCAGCCAGGATGGAGCATGTGTTTGTCTTTAAAGGAAGCATCCACAGCACTTTGCTGTGCAGAAGGTCGTGCACCTGGAGAAGGGCTGCACCAGGGCAACAGGTAAAAAAAAAAAAAAAAAAGGATGAGGAAACATTACTGGATACTGTGCTTCTATAATCCACTAATTCAAGCTAGTTTAAAGAAAAAGGGTGTAGGTAATAAAGCTAAGGGATGTCTCATGGCATACACAACCCTTGAAAAGAATTTGAAAACTATCAGGACTCTAGCTTTGTCTTTCTACCCCATGTACCTCATTCTTCTCTTAACCCTTTCCTACTTCTTATTCTGCCCAGTGGGAAGGATAAGTATGTGCCAGTTGACCCAGCAAACCTCCCAGTTCAATCTACCTCCAATAGACGGAGTCTATAGTAAATTCTGAAGGAAGAAAATCTGATTGGCCCAACTCCCGCTCCTAGCTTGTTCAGTTGCATTCAGCAGATGGAGGGCCACACCCGAGGCATGGCACATTCACAGAAGGACTTGTCAGTTAACCTCCTAAAAGTGAAGGAGGCACCTGGAATCATCGTGAAGGTCATTTTGTTTTCAAACTCATTTTACCGATGATTAGAAAGCTGAAGACTGACCTGATATCATATATATGCACAGAGCCTAGATACAAACTCAGCTGGAACCTGTGCTCAAGCCTTAAGATTTCTCTTCTGTTTTCATCTCTATTTTTAGGCCTAATAGTTCCCACGGTTTTCCAATATAGTCAAAAAGGTGATACTTCCAATTCTAGATTTAGCATAATTCCAATCCAAATATCAACCACATTCTTCACAGAACTGGAGAAAATCTCTTAAAAATTAACCTTTATTGGTACATTTTAGGTCTACCTACTGATCACATTCATCATGGAGAATTTACCTCATATACCTCATATCTTCATTCTTTTTCCCCCCAATTCTTTTACTCTCCTTTCAGTCCTTCTTTTCCTCCTTATATATGTTTTGTTTCCATTTTTTTCCTTTTTCTGGAGAAAATCTTAAAATTCATTTGGAGACACAGAATGGCCAAAGTAATACTGAATAACAAGAATAAAGTGGGAGACATCATAATCTTGAATATGAAGTTATATTACAAAGCTATAGTAATAAAAATAGTATGGTACTGGTACAAAAACAAACATGGATCAATGGAATCAAAGAGGTGCAGAAACAACCCACAGCATGTTCAACTATTTAATCTTTAACAGAGGTCCCAAAAAACATGCAATGGAGGAAAGATGCCCTCTTTAATAAATGGTGCTGGGGAAACCAGGAAGCTATACAGAGATTGAATCTAGACCCATATCTCAACTTACGCTGAACTTAAAACTGAATTAAAGATACATTTTTGAAACAGAATCGCTTAATCTGCTGGAAGATGCAAAAGGTAGAACTCTTGAAATTATAGACCTAGGCAAGGGTTTCTGAACTGAAGTGCAGTTGCATAGGAAATAATACCAATAATCAACAAATGGAATCCTATCACATTGAAAAGCTTCTGTACAACAAAAGTAATGACAGAGGGCTGGGGAGATAGTTCAGTAGAATAAGCACTTGCCTGGCAAGTGCAAGGTCCTGAGTTCAATCCCTAGTACCAGAAAAGAGAGAGAGAGAGAGAGAGAGAGAGAGAGAGAGAGAAATGATAGACTGAAGAGACAACTACAGAATGAGAAAATTTCCCGCCAGGTATTTAGACAGAAGACTACTGTAAAGAATACGTAAAGACCTCATACAAATTACCCCCCCCCATTAAATGATTCAATCAAAATTAAATGGGCAAGCTGAGGCAGGAGGATCGTTGTGAGTTGGGGACTAGCCTGGGCTACAAAGGGAGTTGCAGGTCAACTTAAACTGCATAGTGAGACCTTGTCTCAAAAAGAGAAAACAAAAACCAAACAATCATGAAAAAATGTTCAACATCATTGACCACTGGAGAAATGCAAATTAAACATTTAAATTCCATCTTATTGCAGAAAGACTAGCCATCAAACCACTAAGTAATAGCACATACCAACAAGGCTGTGGGGAAAAGGAAACTGTATATTGTTGGTGGGAGTATGAACTAGTACAACCACTGTGGATATCACTATGCAAATTCCTCAGAGACAAACTGGAAATTCCACTTAATCCAGATTTTCTCCTCTAAGTATCTTCCCCAAAGACACAGTGATGCTCTGCTTCCCCACAGGACCAGAGACAGTGGAGCCAAGTGACCATGGGTTGAAACCTCTGAAACAGCCAGAATAAATCATGCTTCCTTTGTTAAGCATTTTGTCACAGTGATGGAAAGGAACTGACACGATGTTCCATCAAATGCTTGACCCCTTAAGGCAGTGCTAGCTCTTGGTTGTTGTTGCTGTTGTTCCTGTCCAGATAGCAACCAGAAGCTTGTTCATGCTCAGGAAATAGAGGTTATAAATGGCTCATAGAGGACCCAAGGCTCTTACTTGGTTTCTTGGGTTCCAAAGCAGGGATTTGTAGGATTTTCAGGAAGACACTGTTATTTCCAGAGGAGAGACTACTGCTTTATCATCTTTTGAAAGGCAGAAGGAATTTTCTGGAATACTCTAAACAGAAATAAGGGGCCCAGCGGGATGGCTCAGTGGTCTAAAGCGCCTGCTTGGGAAAGCTTGGGCGGCTTCAGGGACCGCAGTTCAATCCCTGGCACCACATGCTGCGCCAGCCCTGCCCTTGGGGTGGGCTGAGCCGGCCATAAAAATGAGTGAATAAACAAACAAAGGTTCTGAAACAAGAAATAAATAAATTAATTAAAAAAATAAATAAACAGAAATAAGAGTTGATTTTTCCATTGGGTGGTGGACCTACCTGTTTCTATTTCCTTAAAAATTAAATGCATAATCATAGAAAAAATGTTTCTGAATTTTCTTAATCTTTTTTTTTTTTTTTTTTTTTTCTCATGTACTGGGGATTGAACTCAGGACCCTGTTCTTGCCAGGTGAGCACTTATTCTACTGAGCTATTTCCTCAGTGCCTTTAATCTCTTCTGGGATTGAAACTTTGTTAATGCTTCTCACTAGAAACTGATTTCTTCCAAATTTGCTGGTATGTATCTTAGCTTAATATATACTTCTAACAAAAGACCATAAACCAGAGTCTATATAAATAAGAGAAATTGGGGCCAGCCAGATAGCTCAGTGGATTAAAGCACTTGCTTAGGTAGATGCAGGGGCTGAGGGTTCAATTCCCAGCCTGCTTTGCAGGCCCTGCCTCTGGGATGCGCTGACATGGTGAATGAGATTGGGCATGGTGGTGAGCTCCTGTAATTCCAGTGCTTGGTAGGCTGGAAAACTGAAAAAGGATCACTAAAAGTCCAATCTGTGTGGTGAGACCCTGTAGACCTTGTAGACTCTGAATGACATACATTTTAAAAAGAAAAAAAGTAAGAGAAACTTACTTTCCATAGGTCTGGAGACTGGGAAACTAGGATGAAGGCACTGTCATGCTTGGTATCTAAAGGAGGACTTACTCCCTGATTCATAAATACTTCTCACTCTGTCTTCACATGGTAGAAGAGGAAAAGGTCTCCCTGGGGACTTCTGTTTTTAAAACAGGGATACTCATCCATTCATGAGGTCTGCCAAAAGCCCCATTTCCCAATACCATTACATTGTTGATTATGCTTAAATATAAGATCTGAGAAGAGGTCTAATATTCAGACATAACAGTACCTGTTTCATATGATCCTTGTAATAGCCTCCAAAGGAAAAGGTGACATGAGTTCTCACAAGGGAAAACAAGGGAGCTGAGGCCAGTAGGACTTCTTTCTTTTCTTAGGGGATAAGACAAAAGGATCACTAAAGCAGATCTGTCAGCCCAGGCCCAGAACATCTGTGCCATGCCACTTGCCCAGCACAACTGCCAATGCCTTACAGCTTTTATTTTGAGTATCGCCAGCCTGTAAGTTGAACAGGTCTGGCCTGAAAACCTCTGCAGGGCTCTAAAGTTGTACCTGATGCTTCTCCAAGGAACCACAATAATGAGTGATACATGTTAACTTTACCCTCATTAAATTTGTATACAGTGCAACAAAAAGTATCGAACAACCTTAAGGTATTTAATTATAATTTAAAAAGTAGTTCTCTAAAGAAAAACTATGGGAAGGGTAAGGAACATATATAAGTCTGTTTGGACTACTATAACCAAATGCCATAAACTGGCTGCCTTACACATGGTAGAAATTTATTTCTCACACTTCTGCAGAGTGCAAGTGCGATCAGGGTGCCAGCATGTGTGGGCTGTAGAGGCGACTGCTGTGCCTTATGAGCTGGTGCTGAAAGAAACAATGAGATGACCCCGTGAATATAGCTTCAGAGCTCTCACTGAGATCAGTGTCTCGAAGTGAGCCCAGAACCTCAGAAGCATCTCGCGTTTATTGAGGGTTAAAGGCAGGCTTAGAAGTGTGCATAATTACTTTGGTGAACACAAAGTCCTTTCTCTATCAACTTCCACCATTTGCTTAACACTAAGTTTACACAATGCTAGCTGACATTATCCGGAGCAAGGGATTCAAAGAACTGAGGTTGCCAGCAGGAGAAGCTGTTATCTGCAGTCTTGAATTCCAGCTTTCCGGAACGTGCAAGTGAGACCATGGTTCTCCTCAGTCCATGCTCATTGTATCCTCACATGGCAAGAAGAGAGCTAGCTACATCACTGACATAACACTGCCTTGGTCACTTTCAGGGACACAACACCTGACACCTACAGCTTAAAGGAGCAGAGGTCTGGGCTCAGGGTTTAGAATGTTCAGTCCTTGTATGGTGTGCCACAGGGTGATAGGGCCTGATGGAAGAAAGCTGCTCATCTGGAGCACAGAATGCAGAGGGCGTGGAGCAAGGGCCAGGGCAGGAGACACCCTTTCAGATCTTGCCCCAGTGCCCTGCCTCTCTGACTCAAGTCCACAATCTAAGAGCAGGTAGGTCAGCTCCCATGCCCCATAGTTCAGTCTTCCCAAAGCCCACCTTTGAGTGCACGAACCTCTTGGGAGACACGTAGATAGAAACCGTAGCAGCCACTAATCTCCCTTGTGAGACTTTTCCTTATAACCTGATTACCTCCGAAGAGGTCCTTCTCCATAGGTAGTTATTATGGTTTATGTCTAGTTGTCCCGCCCAAAGCCTCATGCAATCATGGGGCAGGGACTTCTATAGATTGAGACTTGACTCTTGAGTCACTGGGATTATGTATTTTAGTACTGATCTAGAGTTTGAGACTTGAATGATGATCCACTGGGATTATGTGTTTTACTACTATTGGGATTATGGTCTGAGTACTGCTGAGACTATGAGTTTGGCCTGAGATGATAGGCTAAGGCAGAGAGCCTGAATGTAATATAAAGAGAGCCAGAGACAGACTAGAGCTGTTGCTCTCTGTTCCCCTGTTTGGTCCGCTGCCTCTGTTGCAATTGTTGCTGTTCCGCCCCCATGAACTGGATGCTCTCTGCCCTGTGCCACTCAGCCTTGAAGCTGGCTGATCATGAACTGAAACTTCCAGTAACTGTGAGCTAAATAAACCTTTCCTTCCTTCATTATGAGTGTCGGGTATTTGTCCCAGCGAGTGAAAAGTAACTAAGACAGTAGTCACACTGGGATTAAAACTTCACTTTATGAATTACAAGGGATACAAATTTTGAGTTCAACAGAACCCAGTTTTATCTGAGGCATGGTTGTCTTAGTTACTCTTCTCTCGTCGCTGGGACAAATACTCGACACTCAAAATGAAGGAAGGAAAGGTATATTTAGTTCACATTTAGTGGAGATTTCAGTCCATATTCAGCTGGCTCTAAGGCAGAGCAGCACATGGCAGAAAACGACCTTTCACGGCAGCAACTAAGGGCAAGAGAGCAAGGAGAGAGCTAGCAGCAGCTCAAGCAGCTAACTTCTCTTCCTCCCTCACACTGAAATGAAAATCACCTGCCCCAGGGGAGGTGCAGCACCCATTTCCACCATAATCAATTACAAATTCCCGAAGCCGCCGCATGATGAATTAGGCTTTGGGGGACAACTATACACAAACCATACAGTTATGAAGGGAAATGTGAGATCAGAAAGCTAGAAACAGATCACAAGGACTTTGCTAAGTTTTTTTTTTTTTTTTTTAATCTTAAAATATTTTTAAGAGAATAAACAATAAAAGAAACATTAGAAATGAGAATTTTAGGCTGGCCAGATAGCTCAACGGATTAATGCACCTGCTTAGTCAGACACAGGGACCAGGATGCAATCCCCTGTGTGCAGTGCCAGCCCCGTCCCTGGAATGCGCTGAGACAGGGACTAAGCCTGGGCGTAGTAGTGTGGGCCTCTAATCCCAGGGCTTGGGAGGCTGAAAACAGGAGGATCACTATGAGTCGATCTGTGTAGTGAGAGCCTATAGACCTGGTACTAAATATATATAAAAAATAAATGAGAATTTCACTAAACAAGAGAGCAATTCAACAATGGTTGTTGTATTGCAGTTGTTGTCTTCAAATTGGTTATTCTAATTACCAGATAAAGGCATGCAGATTTGGTCAAAAAATTAAAGAAGAAGAGAAAATGTAAGAATTATTATTAAGAAGTCAACCAATAACAAATACTGGGGAGTTGTGGGGAAAAAGGAACCCTTCTCCACTGCTGGTGGGAGTACAGAGTGGTACAACCACTGTGGAAATGAGTATGGAAATTCCTCAAAGAAAGTAGGATTGGCGGTCCCATTTGACCCAACTGTTTGCCTCCTGGGTATTTTTCCAGAACTGAGAACATCGTACGACAGCGATTTATGTGCACCCATATTTATAGCAGTGCAATTTGTCATAGCTAAATCTTACAAGCAACCCAAATGCCCATCAGCAGAGGAGTGGATAAAAACAATGTGGTATATTTATGCAATGGAGTATTAGCTATAACAAAGATAAATCTGAGAATGTTATCCGTAAAAGAGAAAATTTTGATACAACCGTGAAGTCATATGGCATGTGATTATACACTTTACATATTCAGGTCTGAATTTGCATTATTGGTTTCAAGAATTTTCTGTATCAAAACACCTCAAAGAGGAAACCAGTTGGCTTTCTGTAGAGTAGCACAGATAATAGCCACACACATGCGTGACCAAATACTCTCTGAAAAGATGTGTACCAACACTGTGCATGCGAACTTCAGGTGGAACAGTGTGTCAGTCTAAAATTGATTACTTCTCCCTTGGTCTAGGGCCTTTCTAGATAATAAAGAACTACTTGAGGTAGTTTTAACTTTTGAAATACTCTAATTTTCAAGTTAATTATGAAGTTCTCAAGCACATGGGCTTTTCTATCAAACAAATATTGATTCTGCCTCTGATTTGCCACAGAATAGCCATGATTTTGTAACATTACTCAATCATCGCCAATTCCAGGTTTTTCATCTGTGCAGTGACAATTTTCAACAATCTACCTCTATGATTGG
>PVJA010007489.1:0-68339 GCA_004027025.1 Myocastor coypus | reverse complement strand
AAGACAAGATGAGGCTCTCCTTCTCCATGCCATCTGGGTTTACAGTTGCTGTGACTTCCTGAGGGCTTCAGCAGGCCTTGCTATGACTCCTGAAGTCCACCCAGGAAGAGCACTGGGTACAGAAGTCAGGGCCTCACCTACTTTAGGCTGAGTGTCCCCCAGGGTTAGGAATCACCTTTCCTGTGGCCACTCTCTTGCAGCTGGGAGAATTGCAGCCTACAGCTTCTGCATCCCACCACCCCACCATCACCCCTGCCTCTAGTCTCCAGCTCTTGCCTATGTTTGGTGAAATGTGGGTGTCAGGGTGTCAAGTCTCTTCTTCACAACACCCATGAAATCAAGGTCAAATTTTGCAGCTTCCTTAATTTAGGGAGAACCCAGCTACCACCATGACAACCTACCTTCTACATTCCCACAGCACTGGTCCCCTGGCTTCCTCTTGGGAAGGGCATCTTCCCAGAGCCCCCAAGCCCTGGAGGCACCCTGCCTTGGACTTGTGAACTCAGTACTCCCTGTACTCTTGGCGCCACCTGGTAACCTTACAGAGCACAGAAAGAGCCACACGACAGCCAGTGCCCATAAACTGGAGTACTCGCTTCAAGGCACGGCTGTGCCTGCACCATGCACCACTTTAGCTTTGTTTCCAGGGCTAGCAGTGGGCTTTGCACTACATGGGACTTAGCAAGTTCTTTTTTTTTTTTTTTTTTTTTTTTTTTTTTTTTTTTTTTTTTTTTTTTTTTTTTTTTTTTTTTTTTTTTTTTTTTTTTTTTTTTTTTTTTTTTTTTTTTTTTTTTTTTTTTTTTTTTTTTTGAGACAGGGTCTCGCTATGCAGTTGAGGCTGGCCTTGAGTTCACTTTTGTAGCCCAGGCTGGTCTTGAACTCACACCAATCCTCCTGCCTCAGCCTCCTGAGTGCTGGGATTACAGGCGTGAGCCACCATGCCCAGCTAGCAAGTTCTTTTCTGACACAGCTGACTTCCTTCTCGGTCATTTGTGTAAAGCCTATTTTTAAAGAATTTGACATAATTTCCCTCTCACTCATTTTTATACCTTTCATTGTAGTTTTGAAGTAACCATTATAATACCAGGTAAATCTTAAACTTTCTAAGGATAAAAGTAGTTGTGTCAGATGTTATTACAGTTTAAGTAACGTATGCTGTAAGTTTCAGGGTAAGTACACAGGTTTGACTCAAGCATTAAGGCACAAGAGCTGTTAAAAGTCTACTGCAATAACAGTATTGTAACCTTTCCCACGCATGGTTCTCACTGGCCCTGGGGTAAATGCCATAGGGATGCTAACCTCATGACTCATGGTATCATGTCTTATTTGCCTCACAGTCCTTTAGCACAACTAGATCTCCATTTTACACATGAGAAAATTGAGGCAAAAGGTTTGCAGCAAGTTAGGAAACAGGGTGTGACTCCAGGATTTGTGTGCCTAAGCACTGCATTCTATTGTCTCTTTGGCTTTATGCTTTGGAAAATACAGAAACAATATCACAGCTGGACTTCTGTCAGCTCTATTCATAGAATGATACTAGCATTTTTTTAAACATGGTCACTGGGTTAAAGTTTTAGAAGCACCACATCCACCAACCTCAGCATCTCCCCCTTCCCAGATGCACTATAGACCCATTTGTGGACTCTGCAATCACATATTCTAGATGTGAAAACTCAAACTCAGAGCTGTTAAGTTCCTTGGAAAAGTTTATAACATAGCAAATGGCAAGGCCAGCTCAACTTGACACCAAACCATGACACTTACGCATCTGTTGAAACTGAGCTGAGTAAGATCCAATCACAGCTCAAATCTCCACCCACCTGAAGCAACCACAGACATCAGCACTAAGAGCGGAGGCTGCAGCCTCCCTGTGGAGTACCAAAGATCTGACTGCACAGACAGGGTCTTGTACCAGACATGATGTATCTCCAGGGGACTGAGCAGTGGCACTCCCTGCAAGCAAGCAAGAAAGGTACTCAGACATGGCCAGGCCACTCCCACAACTGTGCCAGCTGCCAGCTCTTTTCAGCCACTCGGGCTGCCCCAAATCATGAGATGGTCTCATCTGATAATTGCAAACTGGTGCCGGATATGAAACAAATCCTTATCAACTGAGCATGATTTTCCTGGAGTGCAAAGTGAGACATGTAGAGTTAGGGCAATCCCATTTCAGTGTTTTCTTCCCATTAGGCTAATTTTATTCTACACCCTGTATCATAGGTCTAAAATGTGACTCTTGGTAACAAATGCCTGACACCAGCTCTGTCCACTGGGAAGAACGTTTCTTCCAGCATGGGGCTAACACCAACCTCCTGCCATTTCTGGCCTCCACTGCTCATTTTTCTCTCTTTGCAGATTACCACTATATCTCTTCCAGGTCCCCTCTCTCTCTTCCCCTGGGAACCTATAGGATCCCTGGAGGGAAAGGGATACAGGCAGGGTCAATGTAATTCACATGTCAGTGTGGGAGATGCTTTTCTGAAAAGAGAGATGTGACCTCCACAGAGCTCCAGATAAGAAATGAGGTAGAGTCAAGACCAGAGAGAGGAGGAAGGGACACCTAGTCTACACAACAGAGACATAAATGAATGCGATAAGTTGGGTAGGCAGGGGATTTGTGTATGATTGTTGGCTGTCTAAGCACCATGCTGTTATCAGAAACATATTTGAAAGGGAAGAGAGAGAAAAATATGATTTGTCATCCTGACATATTTTGAAGAACCTCCAATAGGGAGACAGTGTCATCGCTGAGGTATTTTATTTCCTTTCTTAAAACCATGTAAAGTAACAAAATATTGTAACCTTTTATTCCTCTAGATTATAAACTTGTATATTTATATATTTCTTCTGTTCTAGATATAAAATACTAGGATTTATAAATCCTCTAGTATAGCTAAAAGGGAAAAAAGTTGTATATTTATTCTAACAAATACCCAAGAGATTCTGGCTCCAGGTATTGCTACACCCAGAGCCTCACACAGCATCATCAGACATTAGTGTCCATATCCTTGCCCTTTGTTTTCCTATGTTGGTTTTATTTTCTGCGGGTCCCTCCTTCCTTGCAAGCAAGATAGCCTTTGGTAGGTCTCGTACATTCTGTCTGCTTAGCAATCCCACCAGCAGTGATCTCTCTCCTAAAAGTTTGTACACATGCCTCACAATTGTCTCTATTTGTCCTGGCATTGACCAAGGCCCACTTCAGAATTAATTACTGTGGACAGAGAGACATGGTGTTCTCATCAGCCAAACCTGAGTCCCCAGTGGGCCAAGCTGGGAGCACCAACTCTATCAAGACTCTAAAATCAGCATCAGAAAGATGTGATTCTCCAAAATAAAGAGATGAACTATACATGAAAAAGGGGGTAGGCAGGCCAAGCCACTGAAGGCCATGAACATTTTCTACTTAGAGTTTGGAGTGGGGGAAGGAGGAGTCTTCATTAATCCATTTTTATTTCTGTCCATTTTTCAGTCTTGATTTCCTTGGCTTCTGGGTCCAACCACAAATAAATGAAAAGTAAAAATTATTATTTTCATTGGATCACTACCCCAATAAAACAGGAGCCAATGTATCAGAAAAATAAATTTTTCATGAAATTTCTTGGCTAGTCTGAGAGACTCAATAGTTATCTTCAGGTCACATTAAGCATCAACATGTAATTCATTCCAAATCATACACATTACTTCTGAGTCTCCTTCATTACTGATGTAGAGCCAACTCTTAATTATTAGAGGACATAGAATCTGAGGAACTATGGATCAATCTTAAAGTCTTGTTTTTGCCAACAGATTCATCCTCTTTTTCAGATAAAACCTTCCCCCAACTGTAGTAAGCAACAATACTAATTTGACTTCCACATCTGGTGCAATTTCTCCCACACATACCTAGACAGGGCTTTGGGTCAGATGTACCTCCACACACATCACGGAGTCTGATTAATTCACATTGACGTATCCTGAGTGCAGAAGGGGAGCATTTTATCATTTCAGCAAAAAGACTCAATTAACTGAGAACTAAAACAGCCAGTGGCAGAAGCTGCATCCACACATGCCATTTTAATTTGAATTCCCTCCTGTCCAGACCCTAATCTAAAGTCAGTAAAGACCCTTGACCATCTTTCCTTTCTTCCAAAATATAAAATACCTTTCTACCCACTTACCTCTAATCATTCTGAAGCTTCTTGTTTCTCAATCTTTATTTTTTTATTAGTACGTGTTTGCAGTACCTTCTGTATAACATTACTTGGGGTAAGTTGGTATATGAACAGAACACATTGCGATTCTTTTCCTTTTCTGTCTACTCCCTTCCACTCCCTCTATCTTCTGATTCCCTTCCCACTTGCAAAACATCTATCTCCCTATTTCCTATTATCTATCTTTCATTCTGCTCTTTGTTTATACTTTGGGTTTCTCATATAACAGAAAACATGTGGCAGCTAAGTTTGCATGTCTGATTTATTTCACTTCACATGGTCTCAAGATGCGCCCATTTTCCTATAAATGACTCAGGTTTATTCTTCTTTAAAACAAAGTAGCACTCTGCACTTAGCTAAGCATAAACAGCCAGAAAGAGATTACAGGTGAGAAGTAGATGAGGTAGGGATAGAGCCTTGAAGGCAAGATGAGGTAGAGGAGCTAGTCGAGAAAAACAAACCAAGGAGTGTTTAAAGATGTCATCACAGAACAGAAAGGGGGATCTTAAAATGGGATCCAGCCGGGCGTGGTGGCTCACGCCTGTAATCCCAGCACTCGGGAGGCTGAGGCAGGAGGATCGGTGCGAGTTTGAGACCAGCCTGGGCTACAAAAGTGAGCTCAAGGCCAGCCTCAACTGCATAGTGAGACCCTGTCTCAAAAAGACAAAAAAATAAAATAAAATAAAATAAAATAAAATGGGATCCAATTTAAGGGGCTGATGTGTGGTGTCCTGACTTCACCTCTTCCCAGAATCTCCTTACCCCATCACCTCCAACTACTAAATAAATTTCATTTAATTCCTTAGCAGTTGGTTCCATGTGCCCTTTTAGAAATCTTCATACGGACTACACATGGTACCCAGCTTGGTTGTTAATCGTCCAGTCCTGACAGTGGCTTGTGCTCCTGCCACTGCAGCCAGCTAATAGCTAACACTTATTCAGACCACCTCCATGGCACATAGAGGGCCGTACATCAGGCATGAATCATTTGATTCATTCCTTACAATTCTAACAATAGGACACTTTCTCGTGCTTTCTAATGAGGATATTTGGCCTAATATAAAATCCACTTGCCTGAGGTTATCCCACCAGTAAGGATCAGAGCAATGGCACAGCATGAAACCTGGAGGAAAAGCAGAAACCTGCGAAATCTATACTTTTGCTTATTAATTGTCTCAAGTCCAGACTATTCATATGTCAAGCAAAGCCTTTTAGATTACTATCCACCAAGTAAGTACTTGATAAGAGAGTATAAGACACATTCTCTAACAAGAAGCATGTGAAAATTCTTGGGATAATTAAACGTGCATAAATCATTTTTCAGTATAACACATAGTGGTAACATTAAGCTCCAAATAATACTTGGTTATTTTTCTAAGAGCACAAATCTCTATTGACTGAGGGAGGACAGAGATCATATGACAATGAATGACTTGGTAGTTTTTGGCCTAAAGTCTGGATCTTAAGAATAAATCACCAGCTGGGCGCCGTGGTGCGTGCCTGTGAGTCCAACACTCGAGAGGCTGAGGCAGAAAGATCACTAGGAGTTCAAGGCTACCTTAACTACATAGTAAGATCTTCTCTGACAAAAAGCAAACAAACAAAGAACAAATCGCCAAAGCTCCCATTGTGGCGACAGAGAACTACTAATACATGGTAGAATTTTCAAAGGGGACACAGTCAGGACCCTTGAGTTGGGATTTAGGATAAGTTACTTAACCACAATCATAATGCATCTGTTTATGGAACTAAGTGTTTTAGTCAGCTTTCTATCACTATGACAACTGATACCTGAAAGAATCAAGTTATGAAAAAGAAATATTTACTTTGGCAGCAGTTTTAGAGGTTTCAGTCCATAACCAAAGGCCACATTGCTCTGAGCCTGTGATGGATTATCATGACAGGAGCATAGCATGGAACAAAATGGCTTACTACACTGTCAGAAAACATGAAAGCAAAGGAAAGGACTGGGTCCCACAGTCTCCTTCTAGGCCATGTCCTCAGTGACCTCAAGCCTTTCATCGGGCCACACTCCTAACATTGCCACTACAAACCATTATTCCAAGCTGGGCCCAAGCTTTCAGCCCACAGGTTTTAGGAAATATCCATCTAAACTATGACACCATTGAAGTTACATGCACGGCAAAGAGAGAAATGTGTGTGGCACCCAGTAGATGGTTAAAAGGGAAGTTTAATTGAAATTTCAAATATACCTATTATTGGGATAGGGAAATCTCATTTCTAGGAAATAAACACTCAAGCAAAAGCACAAGTAAATGAAGATACACATATAAGAATATCATTAATATTTGAAACATAAAAAGAAAACAAATGAAACTGCTAAGTCGTGTTCCAACTGTATATAGTGCTTACAAATACAGGTCCAAGTAGCAAGACAATGAAGCTGGATCTTGTGAGTGACAGAGTCAAATTACCTCAACTGGACTGATAATTGCATCACCACTGAGTGATCCCAAACAGATTTCTGCAACTCTTAAGGCCCTGGGTCTCCTACCTCTGCAAAATGGGAATAGCAGTGGTCGCCAAGGTCATTGTGAAAATCAAAGTGACTTAATTCAGGATAAGTGCTTTAAAAATGGCACTTTGCTCAATGCCAACTATGTAGGTGTTTTCATTTTTACTTTATTGAGGCATAGTTTAAGTATTTACCAACCCTAGAATGAATATTGGCCATTTAAGCACAATAGATAATCTCCCTATCACCCTAGCCCTCATATTCTTCTCCACTCTCAGAATCTATGATCCACTTATGAGGTTTTCTAGCTTTTCTAAAACATCACAGAGATGGAAACATAGCACATAGACTCTAGTGTTGGGGTTACTCCACTTCATCTGGAAGGAACCCTTGGGCATCATCAGGGTCACTGTGCACATCTATGTTTTATTGCTTCACACTGCTGAGCCACGTACCATAGCATAGGGAAACCACAGATTCGTTTTTGCGTCCACCAGTGGATCAACATTTATGGTGTTTCCTCTGGGAAGAGAGCAGCCATGGTGAATAAGGTTACTATAACTCCCATATGTGTGCAGTGTGGATGCATTTCCATTGTCCTGGAACAGACAGGTAGAAGTGAGGATGGCAGGGTGATGTGATGAGCGTAACTCTAGCTCTGTAATTTGTATTTCCCACATTGGTGGTATAATTTTATCT
The DNA here is from genome assembly GCA_004027025.1 of Myocastor coypus. Lineage (NCBI taxonomy): Eukaryota > Metazoa > Chordata > Mammalia > Rodentia > Myocastoridae > Myocastor > Myocastor coypus. Next base: position 60,974 of record PVJA010007489.1, on the reverse strand, counting down.
ATGTGTAACTTGTAACCATTTTTTGTAACCATTTTTTAAAAAGAAAAACTCTAGATGCTGACATGAAAATCAAAAGGGAAAAAATTGTAAATGGCATCCCACTTGAAGAAAGTGGGCATAGATATAACTGAGCCATTAAGAAAAGAAATAAGTGGGAGGAATACATATCATTTTGCTACAACATTGGCTTCTGGAACAGGCCATGGGGGAATATAAAGGAAGTACTCTTCTCATAATTGTCCCAATGACAGAATTATGGATAATTTTTCTTTCTCATTTTTAAATATTTTGCAAATAAATGAAACAATTAATTTGACTTTAACCTGATACTCCATTAAAAAGGAGCTTCTTCCTTCCCTAAAGATCCTTGCAAAGCAGATGCTGAAGTTTCTGGTCCCTGAACGATCTGGAGACACAGAAGAAGGGCTGCAGAGGGCTTTTCGGCATCTCACAAAGCCTTGGAGGAATCAAGCATCCACCTAACCAGGCGGTTTGGAACTGCTAGCACAACACACGTCTCCACTCAGAGCTGGGATCACTTTAATTCTGTGCATTCACACCTGAGTGCCCTTGGCTCATAAGACATTCACAGGGTTGGTTTCATTTTTTACAAACTATAATTCATTATTTTTAAAGCAAGGAAGTAAATCTTGCTTTACTGTATTATTTGGCATACAAAATCTTCCAAACACAAACACAGAATTCACTGGATTCAACAACTAAGAAACAGAAAGGCTACAAACCATCACTGATGGTGGCTCCACCATCTTGGAAGATTCCAAAAGCACTAGGAGGTTTCCTTTTCAAAAACATGTAAGAGCAGACTCAACATCTATTCTCACTTGATACAAAGAAATTTTCCAAACTTCAGTCATGTAGCAATATTTGCTGCTTAACAGCTTGATGGTCTCCAGGTCCAGTGTAACCTAGTGGTAATCTCCTTTTCATTCTCCCCAGACAGGGCACTGGACCTTACGCTTCAAGCTTCTCTTTTAGGTGACCTGGGCTCCTTTGTCCCTGGGGTCTGTGCTCTGCACTCTGCCTTCCAGCCCAGCATGTCCAGGCGGTTAGTCAATGCCCCAGAGCCACTCTTCCAGGAAAACCCCATTGTTCTGACACTTCCGGATCACTTACTTCCTGCCATTTTTTCAAAGAGGAAAGAAGAAAGACTATTCTAAAATCACAGTGGGCTCTGCTTTATTTCACAATTGTAGTTACTATAGTGCAACTGTGTTCCTGATTGGGGGGCTTTCTAATCAGAGGGTAACGAGCCCAACCTGGTCCATAGCATCCTTCAGTCAAAGCCAGTCTCCATTGGAGTGCTCAGGAGGAGCACCACCTTGGCACCATGCACAAAGTCATGCAGCTTAGCCTCACACTGCTTGGAGACCTTGAAACTTACAAGAATCTCCAGGTTGTGGCACTGTGTCAGTGACCCAGGGGATGAGGAAGATGCCAGGCCTGGGGAGGGTGAACATCTTCCCAAGCTTGGGAGGAGGTGCAGACACATGAATACCTGGAAATATTTCCTTACTGCTCCTGTCCTTCCCACCAGCCCCACCAAGATAGGAATTGGGTCAGATGCAGTCTTATTGCCCAGAAGGGACTGAGTCACAGCTAGGGAGAAGTGATCAGCTCAACCCTCACAAAATCAAGAGCCTGAGATTTAATATGTGTCCACACACATTCTCATACACAAACCCAGCAAGACTCATACACACACATACACATATATATATATATATATGTATATATATACATATGTAGATATATATATATATATACATATATATATATATATATAGAGAGAGAGAGAGAGAAAGAGAGTAATATATATTAGACATTTAAGGGCTCACTCTGTGCCTGACTTTATTTACAGATCCTGTATTGATCATTTTTGCAACATCGAGTGGGTCAGATACTTTTATTCTTTGTGGTATTTGGTATCAAAGTTGGGGCCTTGTGGACAATGTGTAAGCAGTTATAACTGAGCTATACCCCAACCCTATTTTCATATTTTACACATTAACATAGACATGTTACATGTTACTGAACTTTCCTAGATTGTTCACGCACCTAGTAAATCAGATGTTCACTCATGACTTCTGTGACCATAAACTTGCTTGCAAAATTAACTCCCATCTGCTCACTGTGTGATTTCTGGTGAAACACTTAACCATTTGAACTTTAGTATCCTCATCTGTTAAAATGAGAAAAATGAAACCACCAGAATCTGCTTCAACATTGTGTTGAAATGAATATGTGCATATTTACCACACCCAAAGATTCATTCTCCTTCACCTCCATTTTGATTTGCTAATAGATAAAGTGCTTATTATCATTGAATTACTGTAAGACCTGGCTAAGGAAACATGAAAATGCTTTGAGAACCATAATTTGCTGGGTAGTTAATCTTTATCATCCTCAGACATATTTTAAAGATACATGACTAGATCATCTAAATTACTTATACATTTCACCTATTTTCAGAATACAAAAATAGAAATGTTGGATACCACATTGCACTATGAAGTTTGGAGGAAATGGGCATGCTCCTGCATTTCTTATGGGCATGTAAATTATATCCTCCAAGATGATATACTTCATATCAACCAAAATTAAACAGTAAGTCAGTATTCTTTGACCTAGTTTTTCTAATTGTGTGTGAAATGTGTCTATCTACCAATTCTCATACATCATTAAAAAGGTTACAAACAAAATAGAAATATATTAGAATTTCATCTGTAAAAACTGGGGGCACAGGATACTAAGGTTTATCAAAAGTGTTGATTATAGCCAGGCGTGGTGGCGCACGCCTGTAATCCCAGCACTCTGGAGGCTGAGGCAGGAGGATTAGTGCGAGTTTGAGAGCAGCCTGGGCTACAAAAGTGAGCTCAAGGCCAGCCTGAACTGCATAGCAAGACCCTGTCTCAAAAAAATAAATAAATAAATAAAAATAAAAAAGTGTTGATTATAAATAGAGCTTTATACAATACAATATATAAATCAATATTTCTAAAACTCTTTATGTAGTGATGAAATTATTCCCAAGGCCAACTGCCAAGCAGAACCAGTATTTACATTTTTCTATGCCCACCAAAGCATAAACATATTCACCTTTTTTACATAAAGCAACACCATCTAATGAAATACAACACAAGCAACAAATGTGAGCCACATGTATTATTTAAAAATTTATAGTAGCCACAAAAAATTAGCAAAACACATGCAATGCATTTAGTGACATCTAGAACACTATCATGTCAAACATGTAATCGACACAAAAATATTTACAAGATTTTTTACACTCTGTATTTTATAGGTCTTTAAAATAAGGCATGTGTTTTATACTTGTATCTCATCTCTCAGTCCACATCAGCCACATTTCAGGAGTTCAGTGTGCTGTGCATACAGGGGTAGCTAGCCTTAGTGGCATGAAAACCATAATCATTATCTAAAAAGAAAGAGAGAGAGGGACAGAGAGAGACAGAGAGAGAGACAGAGTGAGAGAAGAAAGAAAGAAAGAAAGAAAGAAAGAAAGAAAGAAAGAAAGAAAGAAAGAAAGAAAGAAAGAAAGAAAGAAAGAAAGAAAGAGAAAGAAAACAGTCTAGTAATAGTCCTGTCTGGAAAGAAAAATCTCTCAGGGAGTAAGGGTGAGATTGTTATTTTTCATTTTGTACCTTTTTGTGCTTTTTGAATAAAACAATTTTGATACCAATTCTTTACAGTAAATGCTTATTCACCCTCATCTGCAAATATGAGCAGATGATTCATACAATGTGAAGACAATATCAGCAATGCAGTGTTCTTTCCGATTTCTTTTACCCTTGTCATTGTTTATCACTTTAAGGAACCTTCCCAAGAACAAGTGACCTTAGAGCAGTGGTTTATCACCAAAAGAATAAAATACAGACTGAGAAGCACAAACTGGAAATTTGTCAAATGAGAATGGAAACTTGTAACTAATTTATAGCTGAATAATTGGGTTATAAATAAATAACTGATTGGTGACAATCCTTTCAAGCATTCCCACTGAGATCTCTAAGACACCTCCATGGCAAGATGAAGAACAGGAAGTGGGGGAGGACACATGAGAGGCAAGGACAGGAAGAAGGAAACAGGAAGGACAGGTGAGGAAAGATGAGGCTTAGACAAACAGGAAGAAAGCTATGTTCTTTCTACCTCTTCTATCTGAAGTGGAAATCAGAGAGAGGACTCCACTGCAAGCCAAAACAGACCTGTGTTCTCCCATCAGCTTAACCCCGGCAATACTCATATGAGGTAAATGATTCTCTAATTACTTTACTTGGGAGGTGAAGTGGGAATCTTATGGGGAGAAAGAAAACAACAGATTAGGAGGCTGAAGAGCAAAACACGTTACAGGGATGAAAGGAAAGATTTCACTGAGGGTGGTGGGATATGGGGCAGAGGAGATGTGGTATCAGGACAACAGGGACTATGAATGATTAACAACGAGGACATTCACCAAAACACTCAAGCCAGCCTCTGTTCTCACTTGGACTTACTTGTGATATAATTCAAGAGGAAAAGCAATTTTAAAACAATGAAGCTCTGAAATCTCATTCTTTGTATCTTATGCTCACCGATATGTGTAGAGTGTGTGTGTGTGTGTGTGTGTGTGTGTGTGTGTAGCATATAAAGAAATAGAATAAATGTTTATTAATATAGAAAAGGAAGTGATGGAATTAAAAATACTTATTAATTTTGTCCTCTTAGTTCATTTATATTTTCCAGTGAGGTGTGTATAATCATTAGCAAAAATGTAGAATGAATGAATCACAAATCTATCTATGGACAACTGGAGCTACTTTCCTAATTGATCTATCACTAATTCCTTTTCCTTCATCATCCCACCTTGTGAAACGGGAAATGCTAGCATTTTTTTCGACCTGTTTTTAAACACTATACCTGTTTTAATCCAGTACATGCACAGTTTACTACTATAGCCACTAATGCTGCCTTACTTTCTTTTATCCTATTCTAATTTCTTCTAGAGAAATGGATTTAATGCAAAATACACATAATATAAGAATTTACAGGGGCTGGGACGATAGCTCAGTGGTCTCAGTACCTGCTTGGCAAGCCCTGACAAGTGCAACGACCCGCGTTTGATTTCCACCCCCACTGGTGAGCGGCCCCGAAGGCACCCAGCCACTGAAACCGGGTGAGGTGCCGCACAGCTGTAATCCCAGCACCGTGAAGGCTGAGACAGGAGGATTCCTAGAAATCCAACCTGCCTATCGAGACCCTGTACCAAATAGATAAATAAATAAATCTTTAAAAAACGTTACGAGATAGTGACAGTGGTAGCCCAGAGTCAGGTGTGGAAGGGTGCAGAAAGCCCCGTCTATGTGCTGGGGTTCCAATGGAGCCCTCCGAAGGCCCGGAGCTCAGGGTAGTGTGCAAGTTCTCAGCAGGAGGCCGAAGGGTCTGTGCTGGTGCCTCCCAGTTTTATTTTTCTTTTGTTTCTGTTTTTCTTTGTTGTTATTTTTGTTTTTCTTTATATTTTAGGGAGGAGTCTACAGGGTGTTCAAGTTCTCACTACTAGATCAGACTCACAGTGACCTACCTGTTTGTGGCCTCCCAAGAGCAGGGATTAGAGGCGTGCACCCCCACGCCCAGTCTCAGTTGCCCTCTCAGCCCGTCCCAGGGGCGGGCACTTTAATCTGCTGAGCCACCTGGCTAGCCCTTCCTCCCCATTTTAAACATCAATTAATACTTACAATTTGATTCTCCACACACCTATCTTATTAGTCTTCGTTTTTCGGTCCTTAAAAATTATCTTAAAATATTTGAAAGAAGAATTTATTTTTGCTGACCTTTACTCAAAAATATTTTAACACATATTCTAGATATCCTTACAAGTAAAATAATCAAAAATTCATTTTGGTCTTGTATATGATGAATAACTAGAAAAATATAAAAACAGATATATAAGACACTAAAGATTCAAAGATAATATACAAATAATTTCATTAGAGTATAAGGATTATAAATGAGACTGTTTTGTATTTTCAATCATATTAATTTTTTATAATAAAAAATAATTGCCTATGGAGATTAACTCTACAAAATTAAGGTTAAATGGAAGAAATTAATGCTATGTTCTACAGTACAATGGCATGAATATAGTTAACAATAACTTATTGTATACATAAAAATAGGTGGAAGAAGATTGTTTTAAATGTTCTCAAAACAAAGAAATAATGTATGTTTGAATAGATATAGTAATTGCTTTGATTTTATCACTGCACTTGTATACATGTAGTGAATCCTATAAAGTTTTACAATTATGCATCAAAAGCAAAATTAAAAAAATAAATAGCAATGAAAACTGAGAAAAAAGTCAATCACTGAGTGCTGATGATTGCATTTCAAGGGTTTAGTCAACACATTGGCCAGCAATGTCCATACGGGCTGTTTTTAGAACCATGCGTCATCACAGAACAATGCCCCCATGAAATGTAGCTGCTCCAGTAGCACATGAGCTCAGAGCTCTCAGCCCCCAGCCTTCCAAGGTGGCTAGCCTTGGAGCAGCCTGCTGAGGCCTGGATATGTGTGGAAAGGAGTGTGGCTATCCTCATCTAGGCTTGGTGCCTCGTTCTGTGGGCTCATGCTGGTCTCCACTAAGCCCAGGCCACCTCAACTTGGGGCCCTTCAGTGGTCTTTAGGTAGCCAAACAGGCTACTCTCCTTCAACTTCCTGACTTGGGGATCCTATAGAGGTCCAGTTGTTCTGATACTGCTCACCAAGCACACAGGAAGTCTTGGGGAATGGGAAGGGAAACCAGCCTTGCTCATCTGCCCACTGTCCATGACCTACTCTACCCTGTAGACCTTGGGATTCTCCAGGCTCCCTGCCACTCCAGCATGAGCACTGCCAGACACTAGGAATGAGCTCCATGTCACCAGATGCCTCTCGCAGCCAGCTCTGCTGACAAACAAGGTGTTCTAAACTCTCATATAGTGAGGGCCTCTCTAAAGAGAGTACAGCTCTCTCACAGCGGCCCCAACATCAGCGACAGTTCCACCACCCCACCCCCACCCCAGCTTCGCTGACCCCTCTCTGGCAGTTGTGACACCTGTCTTCCCTCACAAGGCACAGCACAGAGGGAAGCAGCCCAGGGCCCACTCTCCTCTCCCCTGCTTCCTTTTCCTCTCCTGCCCATTTTTCTTTTCTGCAGAGTTCCTTGGTGCTGAAAAGCGCTTTGTACAGTGTTTCTTTACCACCCAATGTTAAAAGGCAGAGCAGTAAAACTGGTCACCAAGCCTTCTCATTCCTTTTCTGAGAAAGCAAGGCCTTTTCCTGTGTGTATTTTAAGGGGAAATTCAGGAATTTAGAAATTCCTGCTTGAAAACAATGGCTGCTTCACAAGGCCTTTGTCTCCCAGAGGTGCAGTTTCATTTACATCTTACACAGGCTTACCACTCACCACTTTGTCTTCGAGTTCTGTGTGTAAGAACTCTAATCTCCACTCCCAGTCCCGAGATTTTCCCACCCTTCCCACACAGACGAAGAAAAGCAGTGGTCCAACTGGCAAAGCTCCTTTCCCTAGAAAGGTGAATCAGAGAACAGCACAAGAAGCCAGACGTGGTGGCTCACGCCTGTAATCCCAGCACTTGGGAGGCTGAGGCAGGAGGATTGGTGCAAGTTCGAGACCAGCCTGGGCTACAAAAGTGAGCTCAAGGCCAGCCTCAACTCCATAGTGAGACCCTGTCTCAAAGAGACAAAAGAAAAAAACAAAAAACAAAACAAAACAAAGCAAAACAAAACAAAAAAAATTCCAAAAGGAAGAGAAATGTTCACTTAAAAATTTCACTATAGTTGTTAGCTGAGACTAATCTAAAAACTGTCTCTAGAGAGAAAGTAATTCTCAAGGTCACGTTTTTTTTGTGTCATGGGGGTGCCCCAATGAATGTCAAGGGGTTGGCATCCCTAATCCCCACCACACTGCTCACTGCGCAGCACTGGGTGAGTGTTCTCCACCGCTTTCCTACTTATCTCAGGTGCTACCCATAGTAACAGCATTGCTCCATGATTTACTAATAATGACATTGTGGAGGGAATTGTAACAGAGGTTAACATTAATGCTAGTAGCCTATTTTTTGGGGGGGTGTCTATGGTCCAGTATTATTATTATTATTGTTGTTGTTGTTGTTGTTGTTTAAGGATTAGTCAATGACTTCATCTCACAGAATCTCAAAGCATGGTGACAGAGCCTTGCAGACCCCTAACCCAAAGCCGTGTCCAGCAGCAGCTTCCCCTGGCAGCAGTGACAGCTGGCCTCCAGCCTTGGCTTGGATCTCCCCAGGGCAAAGGAGCTCACCTCTTCCCATGGCAACTCTTCTGAGTTCTGCTGGCTCTAAGTCTCTTCTTACATTGTGCGTTTCTTTCTCTCGTTATAACCACTTCTCATTCATTCTCTAATTTTTCATGATGAATCAATCAGAGCAGTTAGTAAAATATAATAAACTTTATAAAGAAATTAAGGTAAGGCTCCCTCACCACACCTAACAAATCCTGCTCCCCGAGGTAGTCGCTCTTCAGGCTAGTTTCCAAGATTCCTCATAGGGCATGATTCTGGACTATGCAAATATGCTGGGCCTTGTCTGGGTGCCCACAGTGCCCACTGTGTTCTGCGGCAGTGGACGGGGCTGCCGCAGCATGTGGTGGCTGAGGCTCACTTTATGATGGTGACGAAGGAACCGAAGACACTGCTTACTGCCCCAGGAGCTCACAGCTGGGTGAGCAGAGCAGTTCTCTTTTAGACTTGGGCACATGGCAGTAGAAAGCACACCAGGTGGATGGGAGATGGATAGCTAGGACCAGCCAGGGTGAAATGAAGTTTTTTCTTCCAAAACTTAAAGTGAGTTAAAAATTTAAAGCTTTCTTTTTTGAAAACTGGACTAAGGCTACAGAATAGCCAGTACAGGCAAAATGGCCTCTATTACAGATAGATTGGGTATTTTAAAAGCCAACTTTTATCAAAGAGAAGAAATATGGGAGACTAGCTACTCTAACTTCTTTTACAGATACAGAACAAAACTCAGAGAGAAAAATGAATTTGCTAAAGGTCATTTAATGAATTAGTTACAAATTTATCTAAGGAAGAAAAGGAGCTATTGGAATAGAGAATGAAACCTCGAAGGTTCTGTCTGCTCCCGGGCTTCTTCCTTCACTTCCTGGCCACCATGGAGTGAGCAGCGTTCCTCCTCAGCAGAACTCCTACTGCGCTACTCCTGCCTCTGAGTCAGCTGATCAGGGTTGAACTTCTGAAACTGTGAGCCAAGAATAAGCTTCTCTTCCTTTAAGTTTTGTGTGCTGAGTATCATATTCAGGGACAAGAAAATGACTAAGATGAAATTAAGACCTCTGGAAAATATATATGGACTCTGGCATTCTGTGTACTGTCTCACATCATTCTCTTGGGGCTTTGTCACAACCCAAAGAGGTGGGCCTGTGACTTCACTGTCCCTTTCAGATAAATCACCCAGACTGAGGGCAAAGTGACTTGCCTAAATGTCAGACTCAATGTACCAGAGCCATCTAGATACCAGGCCTGTTTTCCTGCTAGAATTCATTGACCCTCTCTGGCTAGGTCACCAGCAACTGCAGTATGGCCAGTTTGCACAGGCAGCATGGAATATGGAATATTACCATGCCATTTGGTTAACTGTGGTTGACAGAAATGCTGCTTTTCTTCCGTGTGTGCCTCCCAAGATCATTTAGACCACAAGGACATGTTTTAGTACAGGTCCAGTGGCCATCAGAGTGGCCTGGCTCAAGTTTCCTCTCCTTACTGTTTTCTTATCTGTCTCCCTGCAATGGCTCGGCCTCCATGGTGAGTGGGGTCAGGAAGTGGCATACAGTCTCTGTTTTTATTCTCTGTGTGGAAATTTTCTAATTATAGGTCACACCAAGAGTTTCCATTCTCCCCCATGGCACTTTACTCTGTTTATGTAACTTAATAAGCAAAGACCCAGAGCTTTTTTTTTTTTTTTTTGGCTGAAGACTTAAACTCTGGAGCTTTTAATGAGGAATCAAACTCATTCCCTTATCTTTCTGATTAGTGAATAGCTGCCTGTTATCAGCATGGTCTGCAGTTGAAATGACAGTCTCCTCTCTGGTTAGGGTTTTATAGTCTGATTACACCTTATGCTTCCTGTGTAAGCCATCAGAAATAGAAATAGTCACATGTGCACACATGCACACGTACAGAAACACACACACACACACACAGATCTAGGTGCAAAACTAGTTCTTGAAACCTCCAGGCTTCAAAGAGAAATAATATATCCCAGAATCAAATGCAAAAGTTACAAACTCTGGATAGGTTTAATCATGGCACTGGGCACAATGAAAATGCTTATTTAAGACAGAGTGAGATTTTTGACACTGTTATAATTTGAAGAACACAGCTAAGGGCCAACACTTAACATATTGTATTCTAATTATGGATGCCTTTCTTCCTTTGAGGCCCTAATTTTTTTTTTCAAAGTTATGTCTTAGCCTGGGACAATCAGTTAAATACATACTCAATACTAATAACTTTTACTATTTCACAATCTTACTATTCCAAGTTTCACTCAAACCTTGAACAGTAGCAATTACCAAAGCTATAGAACAAAATGAAAAAGAAGACCCTGCTTTTAAAAAGGTGAACACATCTTTAAGTCACATTTTTTAAAGTCAAAAACCAGCTCTAGAGGAAATGCTCTGTTCCTTGTCTGCCAGATGTGTGGACTGAAAGCTCTTTTGCAGAACAGCTCAGCCAAGGAGGAGGGAAGGAAATGTAAAATAAGTGTGATTTTGGTAAAAGATCCTGACCTTGTGGATTTATTTTAATATTCACCATTACAAAATTAACCATTTAATTATTCTCTAGGGTCTGAACAACCTACCTAAATGAAGGAAAACTCATTTATAAGCCAGGCTGCCAAGTAGGATGAAGGAAGATGTTTGCTATTCAGGAAGCTTAAAAAAAAAAAAAAAACAGTGAACCAGCAAGGCAGGACCCAGAGAGCAGAGGGGGCTGATCCCAGAATTACTGAGCTTTGTTAAGCACCCAAGACAGCAGGTTCACCACCACCGACACTGTCTTTCAGCTACCTCCTCCCTGGAGGATGGAGTGAGGAGAGTAAATGAGATTCTGCGGGGCACAGAAGCAGGCATGGAACAAATGCCGTCCGTATCATCATTATCCCTGTTATCTGATAATTCCCAAGCACTGATTGATTAGGGGTTGAGATCACCTAAGTAGGCATTTTCCAATCTTCAGGTTGTTTGACTTCTGTTTTTAAATTCATGTTCCACTTTGATTTATGAAAAATCTTTCTCCATCATTTCGACTAGACTCCAATATGTTCCTTTCCATGTGAATATGCACAAGAATCCCTGGCATATTCACATGGATATGAATATGTAGATTCACCAGCCAGGAAGAATTTGGTGAACTTTGCTCTTTTTGTTGTTGATGTCATAAAAAAAGCACATATGTTCTATTATTAAGTGTCCTACAGAGTGTCTCATATATGTATAGTATATGTTGCTTTATATGATATATTATTGCTAAAATGTTATCACATTGAATATATTTTCCCAGGCATGCACAGCTTCTTTCCCCTCTCACCAAGCCCTTCATAAAAATCACTACTATAGGACTAAGGTTATAAACTGCAAGGTGATTTGTTGAAGTAGGACTTTGGGAGCCTTCTGAATTTCTATGAAAGAAAGCAAGACTATACTGAAGGATGTAAAGATAATGTGGAGAAAAGTTAGTAGGCTATAATTGGATTGATCAGGCAGTTAGGTAAAACTAGGCACTCTGCTCTCTACCAATAAGGAAAAGTGGTCCTCTAAACCACCAACAGAGGACATCGCTGGTCTAACAGTGATGAATCCTGGTACACTTCTTGTAAACTCCTGCTCCACTGCTAGGGCACATCGAGCTTTTCAACAGAGCAGACAAGGACACCCCTTCTTTAGGGCACTTTATTTTTGTCTGCTGTAAAATCATCAAAATAGACTGATATTTCTTAGAAACAAGAAATTTAACTCCAATCTGTTTTAATAGTGACATATAAATCTGTACAAGTCAGTGGTATTGCTGTGTGAATTTTGCTTCATGGAAGGTCTCTAGTGCACTCTCCAACTTGCTGCATGAGGCACGGCTTCCCTGGGAATCTCTGTTGGGATCCATCACCGCAACCACAATGACTTCTGACTGCTTTACTGTGATTTCCTCTAGCTCAGCTCCTGGTACACAGTGTGTTCTCTATGGATGATGAGTGAATGAGTGAATGAGTGAATGAATGAATGAGTGAATGAATGAATGAGTGAATGAATGAGTGAATGAATGAGTGAATGAATGAATGAATGAATGAATGACATCTCTTCAACCCAAGAACCTACTGTAAAGGTCAAAAGTAAGCCTGGCTGTTTACGGAACACTTAAGCCTCAGGCCTATGTGGAGGAGGTATATGTATTCCATGAAAACCCTGAGCATATCTTCCTCATCTCAGAGAGGTTAAGCAGCTTGCTGAAGTCATTCAGCTGATGACTCACAGAACACAGGGCTGTTATGATCACGTCCCTCACCACTGCTCTGGAGGTCAGTTTGCAGTCAATCCTTCTATACCTAGTGGAAACACAGAGTTCCCTGTGTGGCTACCTCGAAGAAAGAAGGTTCCAGAGACCACTTGGCCTCACTTCCTTTTCTATCTGTAGATTTCTATTTGAAACGCACCTGTTCCTGGTCCTCAGCCTCATCTTCGAAGTCAGAAAGCTGCAATTTACTGAGAGAAAAAGAGGCCCTTTCATCACCCCAGAAGCCAGACCAAGAGTTTACAGCACCTTGTGGAGTGTCCATGCCACTAGATGTCACTGAAACTCAAATGTCACAGAACTCTTGGGAACACTTCTCCCTCCCACCACGTGTTGGATGATAATACCAACAATAGGTTGTATAGAAGATCTATTAAACACTTACTAGGTGCCAGATGTTTCTCCCAGGTCTCTGTGTGTATTATCTCACTGAATCCTTACCACAGCTCTATGGGGCTAGGCCCATCATTGCCATCTCTATTCTACAAATAAAGAAACTAAGATTCAGGGTCAAGTATCTTGACCAAGGTCACTCTGCCAGTAAGAGACAGAGCATAGATTTTCACCCAGGCAAGCTGACTCCACAGCCCAGCATTCTTAACACCCCACTGTTCTACTCCCCCCTACGCTATTGCTGGCCTCATACTTAGCAGCTGAACACATGTTCAACATCCCCTGCAGATTATTTTTGAAACTCCTTTTGGAAATATCCCAAGGGGGAGGGAGTTAGAGAAAAATGCTCCCTTTAGGTCACATAAGTATGTCAGGCACAAACTAAAATTCAGATGTTCTGGAGCTTTGTCCCCAAGGACACCACTTTCGATAAACATCAACCCAGTAGTGAAGAACTGGGTCACAGCCTGTGGCGTAGTGAAGCAAAGCAAGCTGACGCTGGTGGCAATGTCCTTAGTATCTTGAATCTCTACTTCTGTACATGGGAAAATAGGCAACAATGACTGTCCTGTTGTTTACACTGAGTAAAAACAAAATTCGCAGAAGTGTCCACTGTTTGTGACACCTAATAGTTGACAGTGCACAATAGCACTACATATGCACTGTCTGTCTCTTTCTCTAAGCAATCTCCTCTTTGTCCTGCCCCACCTCTCCTTTTACAATCCAACTCTTTCCAGACAACTGTTTGATTGATTGGTTGATTGACTGATTGATTGATTCGATACTGATTTCACTATGCAGCTGAAACTCATAGTGATCCTCCTGTCGCAGCTGCCCCAGCACTGGGATTACAGGTGTGTGCCAGCCTGCCCAGTTTTGATGGCCAGCATGATACACCTGAGGTTCTGGGGACAGCAGAGCACGTGGTACTGGGGATCAAACTAGGGTCCTCGTACTTGCCAGACAAGCGCTTAGACCACGGAGCCATCTCCTCAGACCTAGAGAACTGTTCTTATAGCATATTAAAGATCCAAGCTCAGATCTTCACTCTATTCTCAGTTCCAAGAGCCCATATCTACATGCCTCTTCTTCCTCATCTCTCCCTGTCTAGCCTCCCCCTTCACCTTGTGCCCTGCCAGGCAAGATTCTATTCTATGCTGAAACATTCCACTGTTTCTTTGCCATCCAGCTGCCTGTGGTTTGTGCTGCCCAGCACCAGTGCCATTGGCCTGTGCTTTGATAAAGCACAATTCCTGTGGCACTGCATGGCCTAGAGGTGAGTCCATGACCCTTGTCAGCCCTCTCAAACCCACTCACCTTGAAATCTTCAGATTTAAGGGCCAGGCAACAAGTAGGATGTAGAAAGAAACGGAAGAGAGTGAATGGAAGTGAAGTTGGTTGGGATATGTTAGAGGCATGTCCCAGCTTCCCAGACAAGCCTCACTACCATGTAATCTTAACATGCACTAATAAAACATAATATATTTTTTTAAAACTCTGCAGTTGGAGAGAAGTGGTGTAACCCAACAGCGTTGGAACTGACCACCTGTATGGCAGTTATTTTTATACATTGCAGTTTTCCTTCTAGACTATTAGTTCCATACAGACAGGGTTAGGACCTGTTCATCTTAATATCCCCAACAGTTCCTATTATGGTATCAAACACTTGGTCATTTTTCAATATTTGTTGACTTGACTGGAAAGTCATTTAAGAAGGAAAGTTTAAGGTAATTTATAGAATTCCACGATAGCTTAGTTCTGTATTCTGCAGTATTCATGCATGTTGTCATTTAATCGCACACTTTTTTCACTAGAGCAAATAACTATTTAGATTCTGCATCACATTTTTTAGCTGCAATGACTTTGAAAATGCTCTTCAAATCCAGAATCTTCCAACTTTTGTCCTGCTTCCCTGCTCGGCTAAAATGTCAGGCCTCTGGCAGCTGCCACCAGAATATCCCAAACATGCGTGTGAATAACAATGGGAAGTATGACAATTCCGTAGGGTTTTTTATTTTTTTATTTTTTTTATTTTTTATCTTTACAGGAAGCGTTTGGCTATGGTAAAATCTATGTTTAGATTGTTGTCTTTTAGTAAACTGCATTTCAAGGCCCCCAGGATGCAAACTATACTCATTACACTGACAAACAATTTACACTTCAACATGATTTTCATGTCAGAATGATAAAGGGCAACCAAAAACTAAGAAATATGAAAATGACCCACAGTTAATGTGCAACCTTAAATGAGCACAATTATGTTGTTTATTGAAACTCAAATACAGGCTCTTTGAAACCAAACATGATTTATGTCATTGGTATCATGAAAAGATAGGCACCATGATATATATACATATGATTTCCTTTTTTTCCAAATGAGACATTTTAAAGCAAGAGAGGCAGGAGAAGATAAAGGACAGAGAAGGGAAGTCGAAGCAAGGTCTCTGATCTTACTACTCCCTCCTCACAAGCAAGCTGTTAATTAGGGGTCACCTTGATGGTGAGGCCCATCTTGGCAGAGGCATTTATCTCACAGAAGCCCATGGAAAGTTATAGACTTGCTGTGTGGTGACTAAATTAGGCCTGTCTTATGGATTCTATAATATGTCCACTGTCAGTTATTGTTTACTGAATCCAATTCTGACAAGAATGAAATCGTTACAAAAGTTTCTTTCTCAACAGCAAATGTTCAAGTATTTTTCTCATTTCGTATGCCATGTTTGGAGGGGCTGACCTTAAATATCTAGTCTAAGAAGATGGAGTAGACATACTCTTCCCAGTTCTTCCCACATCGACTAAATCTCCACACATTATGCATAAAACAAACATGAAAAGACTCTGAAAAACAGATAGAAGGATGACTGGTTAGAGACTTCAGGACATAAGAAAATATAGTCATGAGTTGCCTTATATATCCCAGACAAAAATATTAATAGGAACTGATTTCTTTTAAGTTTTTTTTAATTTGAGTCTCAAGAAAAACCTACTCTTTCTAGACAAAGGACAAGAAAGAAGCAACCTACCAGAACAGAAAATTTTTAGACAATAGATACTTTTATTCCATCTAAATACCATATGAAGGAAGAGAGGAGAGGAGAAGGGAGAAGAGGAGGGGAGGGGAGGGAAGAGGAACGGAGGGAAGGGGAGGGGAGAGGAGAAAAGGGAAGGGGAGAAGAGAGGGAGGGAAAAGAGGAGAAGGAGGGGAGAGAGAAGAGAGGAGAGAGAGACCTGTCTCTCTCTCCTCTCTGACCAGAAAAGGCTGAATGGAAAATTTAAACTTTACTTGTAAATGACTATAAAAAGATGGATACTTAGCTTGAATGTTTGTGCCCCCTCTGAATTTTGTACTAAAAATTTTTGTACTAAAACCCAATAATTAATACAACAATACTAAGAGGAGAGACTTTAGCTGAGGACTGGACCAGGATGCCACTCACCTTTGGGACTACATACCCTTCTCCCGCTAAGGACCCAGCACTGGCCTCTGAAATGTGCAGAAATGCCTTTCATAGAGAGGAGCAGACTGGGCCTTTAGCAGGCACAAAAGCTGCCAGCACCTTGATCTTGGACTTTAGCCTTCCACACTGTGATGAATAAAAGTTTTAAGTGAGCTAGCTTGTGGTATTTTGTTACAGCAGCAAAATCACACTCAGACTAATGCAGCATGCTCCCCAGGTAATGTCACAGAAATTGAGTAGAAAGCTAGAACTCTCTTCCTGCCCAACTGCTAACCAGCCCCCATTCCCAGAGAGTCAGTAGAGACTATGTGAATGTGTTGATTTTTATCCCCACCCAAGAGCAAGGAGAAAACACTCACCCTCCCAGCCAGGTGGTATCAGAGCACACCTAGGGAAGAGTTATGACTTCAAGGATCACCTAACAGTAATAAACAAATGTTACTGTGTGAATGTTGGAGGCCATGTAAAAGAGCCAAACTTCTACCCTACCCAGGAGTCCCGAGGAACCAGTATAAAAGGGAAACCGAGGCTTCTGCTGCCACCTGGCAGTAATAAGCCGCACTTCTCCTTTCTTGCTGGAACTGCACCAGACAAAAATCAACTGAAGCAGAAGGTTTAAACAGACCCAGAGTTTCATAACATAAAATGTCTAAGAATGTCATTCTAATTCACATTATAATTAAACTTCTGAAAACTAAAGAAAGATTCTGAACACAATAAGAGAAAAACCACAGCCAGAGTAAGAAAATAATTAGAGTGACGGTAGATTTCTCATCAGAAGCTATTGAGGCCTGAAGAAATTGGCACAATGTTTTTCATGTTCTGAAAGAACTGTCGACTCAGAATTGTACACTCAGAAAAGGGAATGAAGAGGAAAGGACGTTCGCAGATGGCAGAAATCTAAGTGAATCTGCCACCCACAGGCCTATCCCAAAAAGTGAGCTAGAGGAAATCCTTCTAAATACAGAGGAAAAAATAAATTAGCTGAGACCTCGAAGTACCAGAAATGAGCAAAGAGCAGAATAAGAGAAAAATGGGGAGAAGCACAGTGGGTTTTTCTTTTCTCTTGAGTTTCTAAGTTATATTTGTGGAAGCAAAAATGGTAAAACTCCTGATGTGATTCTAAATATATGCACAAGGAATATTTAAGACAATTATATTATAAATTGAGGGAGTATAAAGAAATATAATAAGTAATAAGTTTTACAACTGAAAAAAGCAATACTAATAGACTTTGATGAGTCATGCATATATGGTGTTATACCCAGCACAACTACACAAGAAGATAAGCAAACAAATCTGCTAAAATACATTAAAGATGAATGAAAAGCTTTTTTCCAAGTTGTCTTTTTTATATTTATTTATTTATTTATTATCTTTTTGAGATAGGGTCTCACTTTGTAGATCAGGCTGACCTTGTGCTCACTGCATAGACTAGGCTGACTGCAAACTCTCAAAGATCCTTTTGCCTCAGCCTCCCAAATGCTGGAATTACTGGTATGGGCCACCATGCTCAGCCTGACATTAAAGCTTTTTAATATACAGACAAATAAAAAAGAAAACAGGGGCTGGGAAGATAGCTTTGTGGCTCAAGTGCTTGCCTGGGAAGTACAAGGTCTTGAGTTTGAGTCCTGGTCCCACAAAAATAAAATAAAATAAAACAAAACAGACAAAAATATAGAGAACAAAAAGTAAACTGGAAAAATGAGCCTTCTCAAATCACTAAATACTTTCAATGTCAGCAGTCTGAATATACCAACTAAAAGAGACTGGCAAAGAGGATTAAACATATGATCTAACTATGGGCTGCTAACCAAAAACTAACTTAAAATATACTGATATGAGCAGCTTGAAAGGAAAAAGATAGGAAAAGATATATCATGTAAAGGTTCTTAAAATAAACTTAAATAGGAGTGCTATGTTAATATTGCAATAAATCTGATTTCAAAATATAAACAGAGGACATAAAAATCAAAGTTGATCACTAACATGTAACACTCCCAATTTTGTATGAAAAAATAAAGCTATAAAATATATGATACAAAACCTGACAGAGGGGTGGGGCTGGAAAGAAAAAAAATGAGAAAAAAAAAAACCCTGACAGAAATGAAAGCGCAGATGAGTCCACAGTTACTGCTGGAGAATGTAATGTCCCCTCTCAATAATTATAAGAACAACATAGCAAATCATCAAGGATATAGAAGAAACCAACATATCCACCAACAGGAGCCCCCCGACATCCATAGGATGTTCCACATGGCGTATCAGAATACATATTGCTCATACGTACCTCCAAGACATTACCATAACAGACCATATTTTGGATCACTCTTTTTTATTTTAAATTTTATATTTTTATTGTTTAAATTTAACAATGGTTATATTACATATTTTCATCATCAGATCAGTTTAGATTAATACATATAGGTATATAAGATTGATCAAACAATTAAACATTAACACTTTTAAATCAGCATTACTTTTTTTTTCTTTTCCCCTTTCTTTTTTTTTGAAAGTTGACATATTGCATATTGACCTCACAATCATTCTAAAGAGTACAGTGTGTGGGCATGGATCATTCTTTTTTTTTAATTCAGCAAGTCGAAAGAAATTCAATCATACAGTATATATTCCATCACCATAGAATTGAACTATTAAATCAGCAACATAGAGATAACGGGAAAATATTCAAATACTTGGAAAATAAGTATCACAATTCTAAATAACCCATGAGTCAGAGAGAAAGTTTCAGGAGAAATAAAGTTTAACTGAAAGCAAACAAAAACAGTGTGTTAAAATTTTTGAGGCAAAGCTAAAGTAATACTGAAAGGGAAACTAAAACTAAATACACATATGAGAAAAAGGAAAAATTTCACATTAAGCATATAAGCTTAAATGTCAAAACAAACAAAAAAAAAAGAAACCTAGAAAAACTAAAGGAAGAATGAAACAACATCAAGAATGAAGGAAATAATAAAGTGAAGATCAATACAGTTGAAAATAGAGAAGCCATAGAGAAAAATCAACAAAACCAAGAACCACTACTTTGAAAAGACCAATACAATTGACAACGTTCCAATAAACTGACAAATAGAGAAGACACACACTGTCAGCATAAAATTCAGAAATTCTATCGCTACAGAGATAATAGAATAGCCCTGCAAATGAAAAGAGCACTTCTGAATTCATTTTCTATAGCTGGCAGCATGAAAATCAAAATCAAAACGCAGTATATTTTTAAAAATTATAGGACAATGTCCTCAAGAGTAAATGCAAAATTCTCAACAAAGTGTCAATGAATACATTTTATCAATGTATTATAAAAATTTTCAAATGAATTCATTCTATAATGAAATCTGGTTCTATATTTGGAAATTCAATATAATCTATAATATCAACTGTCTAAGAAAGACACCATTATATGAGTTAATAGAGAAACAAATTTTATAAATTTTATAAAATTCCAATGTTCACATTAAAATTTCATGAATTATAATAAGTTCCTAAACTTAATGATAAATAACTTTCAAGGACCTGAAGCTAACATTTATTTAAAGAAAAAAAAATGTATCTTCCCCTGAGAACAGGGACATGATAAGGTATCCACCCTTATCACTCTTTTTCAACACTGTTAGTAGCTCTACTGTTGCAGTAAAGAGGGGGAAAAAAGGAAATAAAAGGTATAAAGATGATAAAGGAAGGCAAATTTGACCTTCATTGCAAAGGATACAATTTTCAACATAAAAAAACTGAGTCTACAAAAAAAAATTCTGCACTTCCAGCAGCACCCAGGATGGGCATGTGTGGCGGAAATTCTGCATGCTCACGGGCTTGCCAGGCCCTCATTCCAGCCAGCACCCAGATCCCACGTGTGTGTGTGTGTGTGTGTGTGTGTGTGTGTGTGTGTGTGTAAGAGAGACAAGAGAGACAGAGACAGACAGAGAGAGAGAGAGAGAGAGAGAGAGAGAGAGAAGGCCCACTCACTCACCAGACCCTCCAGACAGTGTCCAGGCCCAGAGTGTGTGTGGGACCACTCACTCCCATGTCAGAACCTCCTCCATCAGACAGGCCAGATGTGGAGCCCTGTGGCAGAACTCCTTGCAAAAAAGCTAGGGATGAGACCAAACCAACTAATCTAGGAACCAATATCTTGTTAGAGTAGCACAGCAGGTTCACTTCCATGGGCTGCAACAGGAAGAAGCTGAGCACAGCAGCCAGAACCAATCCAGGCCCACCTGGGTAAGTTCAAACTTGGTAGATACAGGCCCAGTAAGCTGAGACACTTTGCCAGACCCAGATCTATGATCAAGAGAGAGGGCAACAGGTAACCACGGTGAACTAGTCTTACTGGAAGATGCCATATACATCAAGGGCAGGTGATCAGACAGAACATGGGGGTACTAATATAAATATAAATTCCCAATTTAATATCTGCTTAGATATATAGTCATAATGTTTATTTTTATGGTTTAAAATACAAAACAATTAGTTATAAAAGTTTGTCAACTGCTAAATCTCACCACCCATTATGAGTGTTGCTAATTGTACTGCTGCAAATACAAAACTGTAACTACCTTAGCCACATAATCTCTCTTGGATAAGAATATAGGTAGGAACTAGAGT
This sequence comes from Myocastor coypus, assembly GCA_004027025.1. Classification (NCBI taxonomy): domain Eukaryota; kingdom Metazoa; phylum Chordata; class Mammalia; order Rodentia; family Myocastoridae; genus Myocastor; species Myocastor coypus. The sequence goes on along the minus strand of PVJA010007489.1, from coordinate 39,875 downwards.
AATAACTGCCCTAGAGCGCTACACCAAAGGTCAGAGGACAATGCTCTACAAAATGACCAAAAGAAGGAGCAAAATGCATTCCGAGGCCTTGAGTCCACCCAGAAAAAGTGCAGGAGGCACTAGTGTGGAAGAAATTGGAAATCACACACCTGAAATCTCTGAAGTAATATCTTAAATAAAGAAACAATAGCAGAAAGGTACAGAGGAAATCAGATCAGAAATAATTTCTGAAGTTAAAAAAAGATAACTATAACAAAAGAAGTACTAAGTGCTTCTAAAGAAGACACTGATTAAAAAATACAAGAGAATAGAAAAATGATGGAATATTTGAGTGAGCAATATAGGAAACAAATAGGATGCATGGAACAGATTCAAAGTGCTATACAAGAAATTAAAACCTGAATCACAAGCTGGCAAAACCATTTAAATGAAAGTGAAGATAGACTTTCTTATCTTGAAGACACCATTGGAGCTAGTGAAGAGATGAGAAAAGATTCTAAGATGAAGGAAAAATAATTCAATATCTGCAAGACGATGCAAAGATAAGGAACAAAAGACTAATAGGCACCAATGAGAAAGAAGGAGCCAATACAAATGGTATAAAAGAATATGTGCAGAAGTAATAACAGAAAACTTCCTAAATATGGGGAAGCAATCTGACATTCAGGTAACCAAAGCATACAGAACTCCAAATAACATCGACCCAATTAAAACCACAACCAGACATAATAATCAAGATCCCAGAAGTTCAGCACAAGAGCAATACACTAAAAATCTCTAGAGAAAATAAGCAGATCACATTTAAAGGAAAATCCATCAGAATAATGGCATATTTCTTTTCACAAACAAGTCAAGAAAAGCATGGAGTAAAGTACAAGTCTCAAAAGAAGACAAATTCTAGAGACTGGGTGTGGTGGTGCACACCTGTAATCCCAGCTCTTGAGGGGGCTGTAAACAGAAAGATCACTACAAGTCCAATCTAGTAGTGAGACTCTGAACACCCTGTAGACCTTTCCCTAAAATATAAATAAATAAATAAATAGATAGATAGATAGATAGATAGATAGATAAATAAATAAATAAATAAATAAATAAATAAATAAATTCTAGCCCAGACTTCTATACCCTGCAAAACTCCCTTTCAAGTTCAATGGAGAAGTGAAATACTTTCATGACAAAGAACAACTAAAGAAGTTCATGACAACAAAGCCAACCCTATACATACTACTAAAAGATATCCTAGAGAGGGACAAATATGACCACAACTCCATGAATGAGAATGGAAAGAACCCACCAAACAGGGCAAACAATTAAACACAGGAGAAAAGGAAGTATACAACAGTAGGCAAATAACATGTTAGCCATAAGACAATACATCTCAATTATAACCATCAATGCAAATGGCCTTAATTCTCCAATTAAAAGAAGTAGACTGGCAGAGCAGATTAGGAAGCAAAATCCAACAATATGCTGTATACAAGAAACACATTTAACTCATAAAGAAATTCATAGGCTGAAAGTCAAAGGATGGAAAACAGTAGTACACGCCTCAGGACCTGAGAAAAAAGCACAAGTAGCAATACGGTTCACAGACAGTCTCAACTTCAAACCAAGAATGATCAAATGAAATACAAAAGACCACTACATATTGGTTGAGGGAAAAATTCAAGAGGAAGAGGTAACAGTCATAAATATGTGCACACCAAACGTGGGAGCATCCAACTATGTAAGACAAATCTCAATGGGTATGAAAAATCTAATATTCAATGACGCAGTCTTAACAGGAGGCTTTAATATCTCTTTATCCCAAAAGATAAGTCAAGCAGACAAAAAATTACCAAAAAAAAAAGTAGTGGAACTGAACCAGACCTTTGAACAAATGGACTTAGTGAGCATATACAATGTTCCAGCAAACCACATCTGGATACACATTTGTTTCAGCTGCACATGGGATGGCGTCTAAAATAAAACACATACTAGTCCTTAGGTCATGCTTAAGTACATGCAAGAAAACAGAAGTCTTCCCATGTGTATTATCTGACCATAGTGCAATGAAACTGGAAATAAATGAAAAAAGAAACCACAAAACTCCATAAATGCATGGAAATTAAACAGCACCCTCAGTAACCAATGGGTTACAGATAAAATTGAGCAACAAATTAAACAATATCTACAATTCATTGAAAATTCAAGCACAACTTATCAGAATTTATGGGATGCAAAGAAAGCAGTTCTTACAGGTAAATTTATTGTGGTAACCTCACATATTAGGAAAACAAAACAGGAATAAATAAACATCTTAATGCTGCAGCTCAAATGTCTAGAAAAAGACGAGCAAACCAAACCCAAAGCCCAAAGGCAAGAGGAAATTATAAAGATTAGAGCAGAAATTAATGCAATAAAGGCAATACAAAATTGGCGGGCTGAGCCAGCCCCCCCCCAAAAAAAAGAAGAAAAAAATCAAAGATAAATTTTAAAATACACTACTTTAGATGTTCTAGTCTAGATATTTTCTTTTTATATATAATTTCTCATTCCTTAATCTTTTACTCTGTGTTCTAAAATCTATTGGATTGTTAATTGCAGTTATTGAAATTTTCAATTGTAAAATATTATTTAGCTTTCTTTCATAGTTGACAGGTCACTGAAATTCTCTAACTTATTGTCTAATCTCTTGAACATACTATTTTAAGCCCTGTGTTTGGTATGTAAGATACCAAGATATTTTGTTGATCTGCATCTATTGTCTGGTTTTTCTTTGTTTTGGTGTGGGTTTTATTATTTTCGATTTGGTTTTCTTTTTGTGTGGGGTGGATTGGTTGGTTGATTGTTTTGGGGGTTTTATGTTTTGTTTTGTTTTGTGTTGTTCTTTAATATATTTGGTTGTTGCAGGGTCCCACTGCACAACTATGATTCATAGTGATCCTCCTGCTTTCAGCCTCCCCAGAGCTGGGATTACAGAAGTTCACCACTATGCCTGGACTCTAGTCAGCCTAGCCCACCCTTGAAGGGGCATGTGGTAACAGGGATCAAACCATGGTCCTTACATTTGCCTAAGCTTAGCTAAGCAGGTGCTTTAGTCTGCTGATCTGTCTTGCCTGCCCCTTGCATGTATTTTTGATTATTGTTATTTAGCTGCTACCTTTTTATCATTGGTTTCCTCCTAGTAATATCTGATACATTGTTATTATATGAGGATAAAAAGCTATAGTGATACCTTGGCATAGATGATATGGTCCTTCAGAAATGATTTACTTTTGTTTCTGGCAAGTATTCAAAGCACATTCATAAGCAAAACATTTAATCAGAGTTGTGCTGTCATGAGCAAAACTTTGCTTTCTGGAAGATTTTTGTGCATCTCATCCTTAGCACTAATATGCTTCCAAATGAAATCTGGGTTGTTTGTCATCAACCCTCCTTTCTAGGGTTCATCGCTATAATACTGGCAGAAATTAAGCTTATATCCTCAGCCTCAGCTACTCTTCAGTTCAGCTTCTTCATGTTTCATCTTCTACTTGTGAGTAACACAGAACCTTGAAAGAAAGTGACAACAAAACTTGCATTTGTTTTGTGTTGCTCTAGTCTCCGTGCAGGTGACCTCTCAAGCTCTCTCTACTTTAGTAAACTTTAGATGCCTTCAAAGGTGTATATTTTTAAGTCATAATTTAAAGAACTGTCATTTCTAGACATTGCTGAAAAATAATGTATAATAATTTTTAATAGTTTAAGAACTGATGTGCAAGTCAGCCTTACCAAAAGGGTCCTACTGATGATTTCTGAAGAATTTCCCTAGAATACATTGCAATCCCTCATAAAATCCATTTGTCAAATTGACCCACTGACTTGTAGATCTCCACCTCACTTAGTGCAACTTAGACAGCGAAGAAGCTTAGGACATGGAAGCTACTTTTTCTAATCAAAGAGAGAATAAAAGGTATTGCACAGAAACTAAGTTTCTGCAGTATATTAACCCATTTAAATCATTTTAATGAGTAATTTTGTCCCAAGTCTAGACCTTTACTTTGTGTCAGAGAAGTTAATTTTATTTGAGACAAAGAGATCATCTTAACAATGTGTGGCTTGTAGCCAGGCGTGGTGGCTCACACCTGTAATCGCAGCACTCGAGAGGCTGAGGCAGGCAGACTGGTGCGAATTCGTGACCAGCCTGGGCTACAAAGTGAGCTCAAGGCCAGCCTGAACTGCATAGCGAGACCCTGTCTCAAAAAGACAAAAAAAAATGTGTGGCTTTAAAGTAGCCAGATACTTTCAAAATAGCACTCAGATTACTTCATTTATTAAATCCCTTTCAAATACTATGTACTGTGCTTTATGAGTTGAAAAATACAAAGATTATAGAAAGGTTGTCTTATACATCAGAAAAAAACATAGACATAATCTAATTAGACTTGCGTATTTTACAGTAGAATTATTTGCTCCAAATCAAGAACTATAGCTTCTTAAATCTTGTTCAGCATTCTCGTCATGAAAAGTGCTACTATTAGTCCCCACCCCACAAAATTCCTCTTTATCTCTCTCCTTTCTTGGAACCATGGGACAATCCAAAATTTTGAAAAAACTTAGTAAGTAAAATGCATTTATAAAGTGACAGTTCTTGAGATCCTAGCATAATAAAAATATAATTTTTCTACTAGTGAAATATTTAACACAATGAAAAGACACCGCTGCTTTCAGGAAATTAGTGGTATTGGAAATTGTCCTTCCCCACTAGAAGTTTACATCTTCCTTTAGAACAACATTTAAGCATTCATTTTCTAAGGTAATATTATATAAATTGCATTAGAGGTATGATGTATGGCACACATATGAATCTAATGTAGTTATGTAATATATTCATGTACTTGAATATATATATACATATGTGATCAAGGTGATTCTGTTACATCTCCTTCCTCTGAGAAACTAGGAGCATCTTGTGAGCAAGAGTTGCAGCTTCTCTTCATTAGCTTCAGATAGAAATCTACAACATAGACTTTATTAAGTGAATGAGATCTTTCATGTCTATGTAGCAGTGACAATAACAAATTTTTAGAGGAGGATAGAAACTTCTGAGCTGAAGAAATATCATGCATGTGCCAGTTAAGGTAGACTTCTATTAAAAATCAAGCTAAAGTAAATAGGATATATTAACTGATTGATTTTTTTTTATTTTTATTTATTTATTTATTTATTTTTTGGTCTTTTTGAGACAGGCTCCCACTGTATAGTCTGGGCTGGTCTTGAGCTCACTCTGCAGCCCCAGTTAGTCTTGAACTCTCAATAATTCTCTTGCCTCCCAAGTGCCACCACACCTGGGGTAAACAGGATTTAGATAGACCATGCTATCAGTAGGATGTCATATTAGTTCCATATAGCTGCTATTACAGTGGCTATAAACAGTGGCTTAAAATATTAGACTGATAATCTTATAGATGCCATCTTCTGCATTCAGAAACCTGAACTTGAAAATCAATGCATTAAACAATCAATGTGTGTTAGAGTTGCGCTTCTTCTGGAAGGTCCAGGGGACAAACTAGCTCGTTGTCTTTTGCATTCGACAGAAGCTGCCTGAATTCCCCGGTTTACACACCCTCCTTCAGAGCATGTCACTCCAACCTCTACTCCTGTCACCATATCTCCTTTACCTGTCCTTGACCTATTTGTTTTCCTCTCATAATAGGACTCTTGTGATTAGATCTGACTTACTTACAGAACCCAGAACAATCTCTTCATCCCAGGATCTGTAACATAATCATCTGCTAAAGCACTTCTGTCATGTAAATTAATATATTCACAAATCTGAGGATTTGGGATGTGGACATATTTGGAAGGCCATCATTCTATCTACTACAGATGTTTAAAGCAAAAGTCTCACACAGTGATTATCAAATATGGTCTCTGGACCAGAGGTATTGCCATCACCTGGTAATATTTTAGAAATGCAGGCTTGTCAGATAGCTCAGTTGATTAATGTACATGATTCAGCAAAGTCACTAGGGAGCTAGGGACCAAAGTTAGATTCCCCACCTCCAGATGGAGCATGAGGCCTGCCCTTAAGGCAGCCTGAGCCAGCCAAAAATTTTTTTTGGCCCTAGCACTTCAAGGTCAGTGAGGACTCACAGGACACAAGAAAACCTGTACAGTAACATCCTATAACTAAATGGTGTCCCAAATTTTCTGTTCAAGGAGATTATGGGGCCACAGAGGAAAGGTATTGATGATGTACAGTGTGCCTAAGGAGAGTCTCCTAAACAGAAAACATTCTCTCAGACTTTCACAGGGAGCAAACTGGTCAAGCAATGGCCGTGACTCATCCAGATGGCTGACACTGACAAAAGTTCTACAAAACGCTGTACATGGTTTCAAGGTAAATCCTGAGTGGATTTGACTAACCTTGTCAGATACAAAAATTATGTGTTTTGTTTTGTCTGGTTTTTTTTTTTTTTTTTTTTTTTTTTTTTTTTTTTTTTTTTTTTTTTTTTTTTTTTTTTTTTTGAGACAGGGTCTCGTTATGTAGTTGAGGCTGGCGTTGAGCTCACTTTTGTAGCTCAGGCTGGTCTTGAACTCGCACCGATCCTCCTACCTCAGCCTCCTGAGTGCTGGGATTACAGGCATGCGCCACCACGCCTGGCTCTTGTGTTTTGTTGTATAAGTCCTCCTTTAATTTTGTCTTAACAACCCAGCAGAAAAATTTAACCATGAGGCATAAAAAGTAAAGCCAGATTAATATGATGAGTTGTAAAAGGCTCAAGTCAGTAGCTTCTGACATTGCCAGTTCTGCTGAGAACCCACTACTATTATGGAATATTGGACTATACATACAACTACTTTCTCTTAGTTCAATTAGAAGAAATATTTGTACCAGTAGTCTTTAGAAAACTTATGTCTGCATCTTGTACTGTGAATAAGTACTATCAAGACAAAAAAGAAGGAAAGAAAGAAAGAAAGAAAGAAAGAAAGAAAGAAAGAAAGAAAGAAAGAAAGAAAGGCCAATTCTCTGGTCTCATTTCAGACCTACTAAACCAAAAATTCTGTTGAGGCCCTGAAATCTATGTTGCAACAAGCCCTCTGGGTAACTCTGAAAGCAGGGGCAGTGAACCTCTTAGAGCTTTCAATGTCTCAGTCCCCCTGAGACACCATTGCCATAGGTTCACCACAATTGCTCTAAAGCTTGAGAACTACTGTGTTGTAGTTTGGAAAAAGGTAAAGAGGGCTGTCTGCTGGTCAATGGATTTCACAAGGACAAAGGATTCTTGAAGTACAGAACATTCAGACCACATGGAGGAGATCTGTCACCAGTGCCTAGATTCTTAAGCTAAAGGCCACACCCTACATGCCTGGCACCCAATATGAGTTAGTGATGTTCTTACATATTTCACAAAATCAGCTACTTAACTGAAAATCCTCTTGATTTCACAAGGCATATATTAACCTGTGCAAATTTGCAAGTTAATAGAATGACCTAGATAAAATGATTTCTTATTTAATTCTTTAAATTAAAAAATTATTACAAGAATTTCTAAATCACCGGGCAAGGTGGCTCACGCCTGTAATCCCAGCACTTGGGAGGCTGAGGCAGGAGGATTGGTGAGAGTTCGAGACCAGCCTGGGCTACAAAAGTGAGCTCAAGGCCAGTCTGAACTGCATAATGATACCCTGTTTCAAAAAGACAAAAAAAAAAAAAAAAAGAACTTCTAAATGAACATACTTAAAATATAGAAATAGTCAACAAATTAATTGGCAATATTTTAAGCTCACAACATCGTCAAACTAGCTATAGTAGTATCCATAATTAATGAGTAATTTTACCATTTTCATTTTTTCTTCTTAAAAACAGAATGGAAGGAATTCTTATGTTATCACTAGAAGGCTGGGCAGTCCATAGAAAAGAATTGCAGGTGACTTCCCAGGAAAGGTTGATTTAGGGCAGAAGGCAATTCCCTTTCAAGAGGCACAGAAAATGAACCATTTAGAATTGTGCTGTCCTAGAGGCAAACAGGAAACAGGAAGCTCTTTGTCAGCCATTCTTACCCTTCAGGAAAAGCAGGAGGAGGAGCTGTATCAGTTAGATTGACCCAGCTTAGAAAATATGATGGGTTATTCAGTCTGTACTCCATCGCAGCATAAATCTCTCTCTCCCTGACAACCAGATAACATCCATTCAGTTTCAATACTGGACATTGAGGAAGTGAAAAGGAATGTGTAATCAAAAACACAGTAATTAAATTTTAAACAAAAGAGAGATAACAGCTTTGTCAGACAACAGTAAACAGAGGACAACCTAGCTTTTATCTCCAAAACTTCTCTGGAGAAACATTACCCTTAGACACCTTCATACTCAATTACAAAATGAGCCTGAGTGTAAAATGAATTACAGTGCCCCCTAGCAAATATAGCAATAATTAGAAAAACTAACCCAAGCCACTGGACAAGCAGTACTATAATACCTAGCCTCTTAAACTTGGTAGGAGTATACTCACAGCTTGGAAATTTGTGTTAGCATTTCCTTACAAAATTATCAATACTACAGAATAAACCTGAGTTCAAAAAGAAGAAAGTGGAGTGTGGAATGTGCTAACATCATTGTATAAATATCACAATTAAACATTCTAGAAGGCTCCCAAACACTGGAAGATTCAGCATAGAGGTTATGCTATTCAGACATAGCATAAGGATCAGTGGTATAAAACCATATTTTTAGGATGAAATGAATCAGAATTTAAGTTGCATATGACATGATGTTTGAACAAGGGTTCTGACCACTGCTGAGTCTGGCCAGCTATCACATGCTTAAAGATGTGTTCTTCTTTGTGGTGGATTGGCAACTGGTGGTCAACTTGCTATACCTAGCTGAACTGAACTAGTGGTTCTGTGTGTGTGAGGCCCACTTGAGGAATATTGCTGGCAGTAAAGAGGCAGAACTAGAGAAGCTACTGGAAGCTACTGGAGAGGCTAGTCGGGATGCTGCTGGGGAGCTATTTGAAGTTGCTGGTTCTCTTGGGCTATTCTGCCGGAAGATCTTATTATGCTGACTTTCCTGATGAACCTGACTGTTCTCATTGAAGGGGGATCTTGGGACTTGATTGTCACTGAGAATGGCTATGGCTCACTTTGTGGGAGCTCTGATCCTCACTTTGAGCATCGCTTCCTGGCTCCAGAGAGGAAGATGGGGCACTGCTCAGTCTCCTAGAGAACTTGTTGCATTGGTTTTCCTGGTGGAAACTCAACTTTACTCATTGTCAAGGAGCTCAGGAACTCGCTGCCTCTGAGGGCAGCTGTGATATTATTCGGGGGATAGAAAGGTAGCAATACTTCTTGGCTACAGTTCGGATCCTTCAGCCAGCTAGCATAGATCCTTCATTCTACTGGCACAGACTTTCAAGCTTCAAACACTGACCTTCGGGCCTTCCCAGTGCAGATCTGTGAAATAGGCTGGCATGAGACATTGTCATGAGCTCTAGGCCTCAAGTTGGACTCCTAGGAGGCATTGTATAGGCTCTGGGTTTTCAGCTCACAGCAGGACATGATTGTGGGATCCAGTCCCTCAGCTGGATTCTTCATTACCTGTACTGTCTTTGTATATGATTCTTTTGGTGGTTTAAAAAATAATTCTATAAAATATGTGTCCTGTGTTAAATTGTTTCCTCTTTCAAAACTTCAAACTACAATATCCTCCAACTTTGTCTGTTAGCAGCGACACCAGCAACCTAGTCACCCAAAAGACAAAACTTTAGATCCCTTTTGTCTTTATCCTCAATTTTTCCTTCTCCCCCTCTACGATTACTAATATTAATTGTCAACTTTATTGGATTGAGAGATGCCAGGAAAAGCAGTAAGATTCAACCCAGCAACCAGGCCCAAGCCTGGTGCATGTGTGAGACCTCTCTAGGCCTGCCAGACACTCATTTGACCCAGCAACCAGGCCAAGTGCGCCCAATGTGGAAAACTGCTGCAGAATTCCCTGTAGAGAGAATAGAGATAAGACCCACCCAGCTGATCCAAGAGCAGAAACATCTTGTCAAAGTAGTACAGCAGGTTTGCATCCAAGGGCTGCAACAGGAAGAAGTGGAACTCAGAAGCCAGACCCAAGCAACATCCACTTGGACAACTTTGGACCTGGTGCTAAGGTAAGAACTCTACCAAAGCTCTAAACCAAAAATCAGAAGGCAAAGCTATACATAATGACAAAGAGAAGGGGCAAAATGCACTCTTAGGCCCCAAGCCCACCCAGAACAAATACAGCAGACAATAGCATAGAACAAATTGGAAATCACACACCTGAAATCTCTGAAATAATAGTATCTGAAATAAAGAAACAACTGCAGAAAGGCATAGAGGAAATCAGATCAGAAATAATTACTGAAGTTAAAAAAAAAAAAAAAGAAATACCTATGATAAAAGAAGTACTAAGTGCTTCTAAAGACAATGATAAAAACAGAGGAGAATAGAAAAATGATGGAATCCTTGAATGAGAAATATAAGAAAGTAATAGAACGTATGAAGTTGATTCAAAGTGCTATACAAGAACTTAAAACCTCAATTACAAGCTAGCAAAACTGTTTCAGTGAAAGTGAAAATAGACTTTCAGACCTTAAAGACACCATTGCAGCTACTGAAAAGGTAAGAAAAGACCTCTTAAAAATAACTAGGATGCAAGAAAAAATAATTCAACATCTTCAAGATGATACAAGGTGAACAATGTAAGACTAATAGGCATCAATGAGAAAGAAGGAATCTGTACAAATAATATAAAAAGAATATGGGAAGAAGTAATAGCAGAAAACTCCCCCAAATATGGGGAAACAACTTGACATTCAGTAACCAAAGCATATAGAACTCCAAAAAACATCAACCCAATTAAAACCACACTCAGACATATAATAATCAAGAGCCCAGAAATTCAGCACAGGAACAGTATACTAAAAATCACTAGAGAAAAGAAACAGATTACCTTTAAAGGACAACCCATTGGAATAGTGGCAGATTTCTCTTTACAAACCATCAAGTCAAGAAGAGCATGGAGCAAAGTACTTCAAGTCTTGCAAGAAAGCAAATTCCAGCCCAGACTACTATACCCTGCAAAACTCTCTTTCAAGTTCAATGGAGAAGTGAAATACTTCCAGGACAGAGCCAGGCGTGGTAGCGCACGCCTGTAATCCCAGAACTCGGGAGGCTGAGGCAGGAGGATCGGTGTGAGTTCGAGACCAGCCTGGGCTACAAAAGTGAGCTCAAGGCCAGCCTGAACTGCATAGTGAGACCCTGTCTCAAAAAAGACAAAAAAAAATAAAAAATAAAAAATAAATACTTGCAGGACAAAGAACAATTAAAGAACTTCATAATAGCAAAGCCAACCCTACATAGTTTACTAAAAAATATTACAGAGAAAGATCAAATTACCATAACTCCATGAAGGAGAATGGAAAAAACCCACAAAACAGGACAAATAATTAAACACAGGAGAAAAAGAGGTATAAAAGTAGTCTTTCAATTATTCTTTTATATACAGCAGCAGAATATGTCCATCATATTCTACAAGTAGACTTCTCCTGTACCCTATGAATCATGGGTCTACAGGGTAGATATCAAAGAAATAGCAGTAGTTCAGTCCCACAAGTGACACCTAGCCACCAGTAAGCATCATGGACACTGTTCATGTACACAACATACTATAATTTTCTGTGATATCCTAACCCCAAGCTGTTAGAAGTTCTGGCCATATATTTGCCATTCCAGCATTTATGTTATGTTTTATTCTTAGTAATTCTTTACTATCATGGAAACTTTTTCTTAGTTAATATCTTTGTATATATTCACCTATGCAAATATTATGCTAGTACTCTGAATTGATTACAGATTCATACATATGATACCCAACATTCTGGCCTCCAAGTTGCAATCATGATTTGATTTGAATTTTGGAACATTGTTTTGAAATACTTAATTCAATTTTAATTAATTAATATTTACTTAATTTTCTGAGTATTATTTAATTATATTTCTTGTTTTATGATTTATATTCTATCTCTGACTTACAATGTACTTATAAGGCATAGTATGATATTTTCTTCTAGTATTAGAAACTTTATATATATATATATATATATATATATATATATATATATATATACACACACAAGGATACATATATATAGGACATATATAGCTACTTTGTCTTAGTTCACTGAGAATAAAACTTTGTAGTAATGTTGTTTCAACAAGATACCAGGTCTGTACCTTTTCCTCTGAATAACTACAATAAAGACAACAATATGCATGGTATTAATTTTAACAATCCTGATAACTTGTTTTGAAACTGTTTCATTGTTATTTTATCTTTTTTCTCATTAAAATGAATTTTTTTTAAAAAAAGAAAGAAAAGTGGTAAGGCATATTTCTGGGTGTGATTCTGAATGTGATTCCTGAAACAAAGAATTCATTGAGGTAGGGAAGCTCCGCCCTGAACATGGGTGGCATGATCTGATAGTCTGGGATCCCAGACAGAAGGAAGTGTGGAAGACAGAGGAATCCTACTCATATTGCAAGCTCAACTCTTAATGAATGAGTGTACCTATATACATCAGATTCCAGTTTCTTCAGTCCTTCAACATGGTCTCAATCCAATGAGTCTCCAGGAAGGTTCCAGCCCTTCAGGCTTGGACCAGGACTGCATCACTGGTCCCTCTTGCTCTGAGATCGCTAGCTTGTTGGGCTGAGAGCTATTGATATCTGAGGCATCCTAGCCTACAGACATCCACTGTAAGAATACACAGCCTCTGATTATGTTGGGTCAGTCTAATAAATTTCCTCTAGTAGACCCTTTATATTCTATTGGTTCTGTTTCTCTGGAGAACCCTAACTACCACACCTTCCCTCCGACACACACACACACACACACACACGCACAGTATCTGTCAGATGATATTGTTACTCACTCTATCTCTGAAATGCCCATGCATCTCCCTCCTTCATTCACTGTCTCACTCTTACCCCCAGTCAACTCATTCTCTTGACTATAAATAATACCTCTTGATTTATATTTAATCAGTCCAGTCGCTGGCCAAAAGGCCCAAATTTGTCCAGTGTTCTACCTCAAACATTACATTTTAGAATAATGTGTCTATCATTCTGCTAGGAAAAATATCAATTGCTTCATCAATATTACCATATTGCTTCTTTATTTTTTGTGAAATCAATGTGTTCAATTCTTTTATTGAGATATAACACATACTGTAGAAGGCTCAGGCCTCAAGAGGATGGCTCCATTACTTTCTATATATGCCTACACCTGTAGCCACACCCAGACAAGGATATCAAACAATTCCTGCTCACAGCGGGCTCTCTTATGAACCCTCCTAATTAATGTTTTGCCAAATGTAGCAACTATTATTATAGCTTCCATCACAATAGATTCATTTACATACTTTTAAATTTGAGCGGAATCATATAGTATATAATCATTTGCATCATGCTCTGTAAGTATAGTGTAATTTGTTTATCCTCCTATGAATAGACACCTGGCTTGTTTTCACTTGAAAACTATCATGAGTAAAGTTGTGAGGAACTTCACTATACAAATCATTTTTTGGACATTTATACACCTTTCTGTTTTCTTATGTCTAGAATTAGAACTGCTGGACCATAAGGCAGGTAGATATTTTATGCTAATGTGTAGTTGCTAGACTGTTTTCCAAAGTGCTTCTGTCAATTTCTAAATCCATAAATAATTCCAATATATACGCTACTTTATCCTTAGTTTTGTGTCCATTCCTCAACCACACTTAGCTACTTAGCTCATCAGGCATAGTACCTTATGTTATCTCACCCACATATATATTTAAATAGACAAATAGATAGATAGACGGTAGATAGATAGATAGATAGATAGATAGATAGATAGATAGACAGACAGAGAGATTTAATATTAAAATTAAATATTTGGCACAAAAGTAAATGATTAAATGCACTCGTAATGTGTGGTGGAAGGTGGCTGGAATTGCTATGTATAATCAAAGGAAAATCTATTTATGCTCTCCTGGATTCAGTCCAGGAATGACACCACTGATCCTCACACTGCCAACACCTCGATGACCCAAAGGGAGGTGGAACATTCAGTGCCCCATCCCAACAAATTATCCCGAAAGCCCAGATGCAACCATTTGCCTGGTCTTACCATGTTTAAAATTTGCTGTCATATATTTGGTTATCATTAAATTGCTGGAAAATTTAAGAAGCTAGGAAGCCTCTCCTCTAAATTCTGCTTTCCTTCTCTCCTGTAACTCGGCCCAGATTCACTGTGAAATGTGCTGAGGAGACTGCACTCATTAGCTAGCCAGGCTGCCTCCTAAGGTGGAATCAATTAGTGCCAAAGTCATCTACCTCGACTGGTAGATAAAAACGGCTCCTCAAGAACACTGCAAAGATGCCTGTCCCTTGATCTGTTTGTGCAGATGGAGGGGATTAGTTACACAAACACAGGGGAGCAGATAGGGTTACAGAGGAAGTCCTCCAAAGGCAGCTAGCTCTCCCTGAAAGTGAATTTTCTGTCCTTCCTGTTTTTGCATCTCAGCATTAAATTTTTCACTATTCTTGTATTTCTATAAATGCCATGTCATGAACTGCTTTCTGTTCCTTTTTGCAGGGGCTCTTTCTGCTTTTTGATGTCCCTTTGAATAAAATAGGGACTCTGGAGAATTTCAGCAAACACATCCAAGAGAAACCTCTACAACCTCAAAACTGTAGCCCTCCTTGGGCTGGCAATAAAGTAAAACTCCCTGAGATAAAGTTGTATAAAACTGTGGAAAGTGGAAAATATATAGTGCTGTTATTTTCTTCTACTCCAAGAAGTAAAATTAAAGTGTCTTTCTGATTTAAACTTTTTTAGTTAAGAAAAGCTCCACATTGACAGCAGGCAGCTAGATGTAGCAAAAGGAGCCTACTGAGCATTGCTGCTCACCTGGCTTTCTTTCAGGCTGTTTCCCCTCTGACTGTCACAATGAAATGACTCCTACTGCAATTCACCAAAACCTGGCAAATGGAAACAGGATCAGGTTGCTGCTGACAGGGTATGATGGGCAGCGTAATATTCTACCCACCTTGTCAGGAAAATCTTGGACAGTTTGAAGATAGAAAATACCACGGGACATTTTTACGGGTTTTACAAGTGTCCTGCCTAGTCTCTTCACCAAGCCACTGTTATGCCACTCACCCCTCAGGAATCCCAACAGCATGAGGTGGCACGTAATCCCCAACCAAAATACTCCCCTTTATTTAAATACTACATCAAGAAAGAGTAGGAAAGGAAATGTAGATATTTGCAGAGAGGATACATGAATTATTTTTAAAACAAAATATGTAATTCATAATTGAGTTTTTGCCTCAAAGGACTCCTTCTTGTAGTTATAATTTAGTAGTGCATATCAGTCATACAAAATAGTAGGTTTCTTCATAAAATTGTAATGCATGTACATAATGTACTGGATTGTATCCACCCACCCTCTTAGTCTGTCTTATCCACCTTTCTACCGTGTCCTTTCCCTAATAGGGTCACTTCATAACCTCTCTGGTCTCACATTTTGCTCTTCTCTGTCTCTTTCCTTTGTGATAACTCAATCTTTTCCTTCCTTCTTTCTGCCTAACCCGCACCCATCCACTCCTATATGTGGAATGTTGGTCTCAATATCATGGCATTAGCTGATGTTGCTAATCTGAACTACCTAAAGATAGATATATACAATCAGAGAACAATTTCTCAGGCTAACTCAACTGCAAGATTGTGAGAACCAGGTTATGTCTGGTGAATCCACCTCTGCTATTTTTTACATAGTTTTTAAAGATCCATTGCACAAAAGGACAAAAGAATTTACACTGTCACTGCAGGATTCAGGCACAAAATCACTGCAATCCAAGTAGGCATTTTATTTTTTTTTTAAAAATAAACTTAAGCCCCTCAAAAGGGTGCAGTGCCAGTAGCAACACTAACAATAAATCAGCTAATATCAGTTGTAGTAAATTCCACACAATCTACATTACTAGTTTTACTTTACACATTTAATTTACATAATTATATACATAGTATAGGCATATTAGTTTTGCATTTGGATTATTTCATTTAACATTATCCTAAGTATTTTCCCATGTTTCTAGTCTTAACTAGACCTGGCTACCCAAGTTTTATCTAAAACTTCACCTAATTTTGTCATCACTATGTCAACTGGCTAGCTTATCAATTCTAAGATAACATTGCTAACTTGCACAATTTAAGATATATAGTTATCAAGCTAAAAAAAAATGAGAACATAGTCAGAGCCAGCCCTGGCCAAGTTATTAAGCCCTATAAGCCTACACTTTAAAAAAAAATGAAGACGTTATGGCTTAAGGAGCTAGAACATAAGCTACAATGTGTGGATAAATTTTTAAAGGCCTGCCTTCTTCCAGGTCAGGATGAATATCTACAACCAGGATGAGTATTGCAGCAGGTGTGCCCTATACATCCACAGCACATCTGATGAAGAAACGAAGTGCTTGCAGATCTTGGAGGTGCTGGCAGAGTACTCAACAGTGGAACTCCAAAGTTATGAGCAGAGTTGTGCGAAAATGCGTTGAAAAATGTTTGTAGAGATGTGGAAGAAATTGAGCTAGTAAATGCTGACATGGTTCTCTATAATGTGTGCTCATGAAATGCAATTAACATACGTAAGAAAGTTTGCTTAAACGTATAACATTAAAAGTATATAAAACAAAATATTAACAAGTGGTTGCTCTGGCAGATGGAACACTGTGATATTATTTCTTGTTTCATATTTCCACAATGAGCCTATGTCTTTTTACTTTATTTGGTAATACTAATAACCGCCCCTTGAGTGTTTACCACATAGCAAGAACTCTCCCACGTCCTTTCCATAATACTCAACCATTGAATTCTTATCACAACCCTAAAATGTATGCACTATTTCTGTTCTTATTTTACAAATGAGGAAGCAGAAACAAGGGCAAGAGAGGCACTGGCACGATGTCACAGAACTAAAACATAGAAGAGGCAGGATGTTTAGTCCAGGGAGACCTGCTCCACAGATTCTACATCCTCACCTTATATGGCTCACTTCAGTAATACTACAGTAAGCCTTGCAAATATGTTTCAACTGTAACTATTTAAAATAATCTACTGTCTGCCTTCCTCCTAAAATGGTATTTCTTACATTTCCAATACTCTGAAACTTCAGTGCTGCCCAGTGTACTGCCAAGTCTATCACTGTCACCATGATCATCCTCATCAACATCGATCCTAATTCTACCTTGATATTAAAAATCTTTATAAAGTTTCAGCATGTGCAGGACACCATACGAGGCAACTGTGGGACACAAGGCAAGAGCAGCACGCGTGCTTGCCCTTGAGAGTACCAGAGCTACCTGAGAACAGCTGCAGAACGAAAGGCAGTAAGCACCAGCAGAATGTCAATTAATAATTTACCTAAATATCTGAAAATTATAGGTTAGAAATAAGACTGCTTCTAGTTGAAATAAAAAGTTTTGTGCCTACTGATTGTAGGTAATTCAAACTGGCATGCTTTTATTTATTTAAAATGATGACTGTAAATCCATTTTCCACTTTATGCACACAGAGAAAAAGACTTACAGAGAAAAATTGGACATGGAAGTCGGCTGTATATGTTACACTATTCTTTTATGATTTTTTAGGATGGGTTGTATCATCATCTGGTTCTTAATGTCAAATTGAAAATAACTGCTTCTGCTTCTTTTCCTGGGAAATACCAAACGGCAGATGATGCCGGTGCAGTGGGAGGAGTTGTAGGCCCCAGGGGCCCAGGTGTGGGAGGCCACAGCGGCTTCCGCAGAGGCTTTGGCAGTGGCCTTAGAGGTAGCAGGCGCAGCAGAGGGTAGGGTGGTATGGTCAAGGACAAAGAGTGGATTCCTGTCACCAAGTTGGGCTGGTTGGTCAAAAACAAGAAGATCAAGGCCGTAGAGAGAATTTTTTTTTTCCTTACCCATCAAGGAATCCATGATTATTGACTTTTTCCTGGGCACATCCCTCAAAGATGAAGTTCTGAAGATCATGCCTTTGCAGAAGCAAACTCGTGCTGGCCAGTGGACCAGGTTCAAGGCATTTGTCGCCACTGGGGACTACAATGGTCCTGTTGGCCTGGGTGTAAAGTGTTCTAAGGAAGTAGCCACTGCCATTCTTGGGGCCATCATCCTGGCCAAGCTCTCCATTGTTCCCATGTGGAGAGGCTACTGGGGAAACAAGACTGGCAAGCCCCGCACTGTTCCTTGCAAGGTGACTGGCCGCTGTGGCTCTGTGTTGGTGTGTCTGATCCCTGTCCCCAGAGGCACTGGCATCATCTCAGCCCCTGTACTCAAGAAGGTGCTGATGATGGCTGGAATTGCTGACTACTGCACCTCTGTTAGAGGCTGTGCTGCTACTTTGGGCAACTCTGCTAAGGCCACCATTGATGTCATCTCCAGAGCCCACAGCTATCTGACCACTGACCTCTGGAAAGAGACTGTGTTCACCAAGTCTCCCTATCAGGAATTCACTGACTGTCTTGTGAAAACCCACAACAGAGTTTCTGTCCAGAGGACTCAAGCTCCAGCAGTGGATACAGCACGAAGTATTTTTGCACAAGAAAAATAAAATGAAGGAAGTTTGAAACAAGAGATAAAAGATAAAAGTAACTATTTTCATATATGACATATAGTTCTTTTCAATGACTTTAAAGAAACGGTTCCAATCCTTATCTTGCAAAACATTCTGGACATTGGTAGTGAAAGATTTCTCATTCCAATCATCAGATACTAAATCTACATATATTAAGCAAACTATAAGTCTAAAATCAAGAATGATTCTCCCAATTTATTCAAATGAATATGATTGGCTCTTTCATCTTTTTATTTTTTTAAAGATATGGTGTGAACTCTTATCTCTTTTTTTTTCTTTTTTTAAAATTTAATATTTTTATTATTTAAATTCAACAATGGTTATACTACACACTTCCATCACCAGATCAGCCTAGATTAACGCACATAGGTATACAAGATTGATCAAACAATTAAACATTAACACTTTTAAATCAACATTACTTTTCTTTTTTTCTCTTCCCCTTTCTCATCTTTTTAAATTATATAACTTTTACTTTTTGGCATACTAACCTAAAAGTATATATATATATATATATATATATATATATATATATATATATATATTTGAAGACTCAAATCCTACTATTTTGCACTAAATTAAAATATTTAAAAGGTTTCGCACATATATATTTACTACCAAATATATGCCAAAAACCAGCTAAAAAAATAAAACAAGCCATTCCCTTAGGAAATGGCTTTAGCAGACAATAAAAATTATTTACAAGTAGTATACAAATTATATATAAAGTAGTGCTTTGAAATATGTGAAGGTGTGATTTGTGCCCCAAGCATGTTGACTGTGTCCATGGCACCTTGTTTGAACTATTGTATTACTGGTAGCTTTTTGTCAGAGATAATTAAAAGTAAACCTCATGACATCCAAATCAGTGAGCATGACCTCAGATTAGCATTAAATCCAAATCATTATGAGCCTTCACCAGCCTTTCACAAATGCTACACAGCTTCAAATGCATCTCTGACTTGCTCCCCGCGATTCCAAACTATGTGAGGCCCTCAGTTTCATTGGATCTCCTGTCCTCTCATGTCACACCCATTTTTCCTAGTAGTGGATGTTTCCTTGTGACTTGAATGTCCATGAATCCATTCATCCATCTTGTCATAATGACTGCATTTCTCAGGAGTGGATACACGCACATGACACATCTCAGTTCTTTTTTTATCCCCTTTTCTTTTCTCCCCCACCTCTCCCTTCATCTCCTCATCTGCTTCCCATTTGCAGAAGTTATTGTCCTTTCTTCTTAGTTACATTTTATTTTATTCTTCATAGTCTGAGTTTCTCATATAAGAGAAGCTATGCTACATTTGAGCTTGTGTGTCTGATTTGTTTCACTTAACAAACATTATGGTCTCAACATGCCTCCATCTTCCTACAAATGACTCAAGTACTACCCTATTTTGCATTAATACCACATTGTCTTTATACATTTATCTGCTTATAGAAATAATAGAGGCTGATGAGTCTTACCTTTTATGATTTATGCTCCTATAAACATGGATATGTATGCATCACTATGCTATGATGTCTTCAACTTTTTCAGGAAGATATCTAGAAGAGGAATAGCCGGGTTGAATGGAATTTCTGTTTGTGGTGAAGGCATTCTTGTTGCTAAAATCTGATTGAGAAAACGGGAAGAGAGCTCAAGAGCAAGAGTAGCCTATACTGACTTCTATAAAAAACACTCTCAGAATGATTATCCCACCCTAAGATACTCAATCCATGTGTGGGTGCAAATCACTTATGACCTAGTCCCCTCCCACAAGGCCCCACCTCCAAATCGTGTTGCACCTGGGATGAAGTTTCCAGCACATCCCTTGGAGGGGCACACTTAAACCTCAGCCTGTGTTACGGGTGCACAAATGAATGCTACTATCCTCCATATAAAGCAACAGAAACAGACATAGATGTTCAGAGATTCACTTTACATCCCGCTGAGACCTTCCTACTCTGTCAAACTGGAGAACACTATACTCTTCCCAAAAATTTCTTTCTACAAGAGACTCCAGAAGTCAGCTCCTTGGGACAGCTGATCGGAAATCTCACTATCTGTGAAGGTAAATGTAAAATGCAGATAGGGTGTGTGAGGTACTTCAACCAAAGCTGGCCTGGCCAGTTATCAGCAGCAATAATCTGTGACAATAACCAAACACAGATTAATCCATTCATAAAGTTTACTATATTGTTTGTATCTCTAACGGATGCTCGTACAGCCTTTAAACCCTAGGTCTCCTCTCCAGGAGAATGGTAGGTGACAAAACTAAATAAATAAAAATATCACATTGTTTCTCCAAATGAATTTGAAACATGAAATTCCCCTCTGTTCAGTTTAGAATCAGAACATAATTGTTTGTACAATAAACACAACAGAGTGTTAAAATGGAAACTTCAATTCCCTACCAGATTTAAAAGAGACAGCTACATAATAGCAAGAAGCAGAGACAAAGATAAACAAGAAGTCAGCTGAGAACGGGAAAGGAAAAAAGAAATCAGTAGTAAGGAAAAAGGGATGGCAGAGAAGAAACAATATGAAAGGGACCTCAGGAAAAATAATCTCATGGGAGGAAGAAGCAAGGTCTCAACACTTGTGACTCAAATCCAGCAGGGAGAGAAATGGTGACTCAGGCACACAGAGTGTTTCATACCTGTAGTTATTCTCCCTGCCCTTCAGGTGAAGAAAATAAACTTGACCCAGTGATCAGACCAACATTCAGCCAAGTCTTTGACAATGTAAGACAAAGTAATTTTGTTTTTAAAAACTCACTGCCATTGTTTCACTTGGCCCTTATGATAGTGATCTCATCCTCGGATGACAACTTGAAGGCTTCTAATTAGGCACAGATATTGGAGGGAGTGCTTTGCCCCCCCCCCTTGCAGAAGCTCAAAGATAATCTGCATGCTTGGAACAATGGCTTACACTGGACAGAAGACACCTCAGGAACCCTTGAATCTCATTGCATAGATTATGTATCCCTGAAGAAGAATGCTCCTTTTCCATTCCAACCCAATGCCTGTGAAAATACCAATCTCCTCTCCTACTTTGGCTTCTTATTGGGATGAATAGAGCTAATAGAATTCTTACCAAAAAAACAGATGGAAGAAAATAGCCCTCTAAGATAAAGGTATTATCTAAAACCTTTATCATGTGAAGTATTTGGTATCCTGGTTATTTTCTTATGAGACTATGTCTGGTCCTTTAAACTTATCTGTGGCTTGTGAGGTCTTTTCTTTCCATGTATGTATGGGCAGTGCTCACAATGTCTACACTTCACAAATGCTACTGCTCAAACTTAGGGCTCAGAAATCCTGTCTTCATTTCTGCTTCAGAAAGTAAACATCACACATTCTTCAAGTGTTTTTTGGAAAAAAATGAAGGGTGGGGCTTTACTGGGAATGGAATTCAGCGCCATTTTCACTGAACTCAACCGTACATCAGGGTTGTGGTTTCATTTTTGTTATTTGGAGACAGATTTTGCTAAATTTCCCAATCTGAGCTTGAGTTTGCAATATTCCCACCATATCCTCCCAGAGTACTAGGATTACAGGGGTGCCCCAACATGTCCAGCTAGAAATCAGTTTCATGTTTTTAGTTAAAAGAGAGAACTGAATAAAGTAGGTTGATAAAACAGTGTCACCCTTTTTTTCTATAGCATGTGTTTTACCCTTACTCTTGTCCACACAGAGTGAATCTGTGTGAACACATGTTTTGAAGAGTAGATGAGAGTTGTACTGCAATTGGATTCTCCCAAAATTCAGTGGAAAAAATAATTGTAGACAGCTCAAGATTTAATGACTTACCTTTTAAATTTGCATGTTTGTGACACATAATAATGACATCCACTTTGTGGAATGGGTACCTGTACATTCACACGTTAATCATTTTTGTTGCCCTTTTCCTTCCTTTCCCTTCTGTCTCTTCCTATCCCTAGATCCCCTTCCCAACTTCACAAAGTCTACCTCCCTGCTAAGTGACATAAATCTGACACAAAAGATTAAATATCACATGCCTTGCTTTATATGAGTGTTATGGTTTATGTCTAGTTGTCCCCCCAAAGCCTCATGTAGTCACTGGGCAGGGACTTCTAGAGTTTAAGACTTGATCCATGATCCCTGGGATTATAGGTTGAAGTACTTCTGGGATTATGGGTGTAGCCTATGGTGGGGGCTAAGGCAGAGAGCCTGAATGTAATATAAAAAGAGACAGAGAGACAGACTGGAGCTGTTGCTCTCTGCTGCCCTGTTTGGTTGGCTACTTCTGCCACCATTTTGTTGCTGTTCTGCCTCCATGAACTGGATGCTCTCTGCTCTGTTCCATTCAGCCTTGGGCCAGCCAAATATGGACTGAAACCTTCACAAACTGTGAGCTAAATAAACCTTTCCTTCCTTCATCCTGAGTGTCTTGTATTTGTCCCAGCAATTAGTAAAAAGTAACTAAACAATGAGGAAACTAACATGTAAATAATTTAAAGAGCAAATTAAAGTTAGATGATAAGAAGCAGAAAGAGTCATGAGTCCCCTTTGTTGCCCTCATTTAGTCTCCCCTTATCTTGTCTGGTTATGCTCTTTACCTAGTTTCTCTGCTCTCAACTTCCCCTTTTCACCTGCCCTTCATCTGCTGCCAAAATGATGTCTCTAAAACCCAACTCTACTCAGGCCATGGCCCTCCTCTGGGACCCTCTTGCCTATAGAATTAAGGTATAATGTCCCTGGTAATGTATTCAAGTCCAGCACCAGCCAATCTTTTCTAGGTCAACACCTCAAATCAGTACCTACAGTGTGCGCCCAACTGACTGCTCACTGTATATGCCAGGTATCTTCAGGCCTCAGTATTCTGTTCATTTCATTTCTTCAAACTCAACTACCCTTCTATTGTACAGCTACCAAACTGCAGCTCATTCTCTGGACATTAAATTTCACAACCTAAAATATCATCTCAGAGATTCTCAAGTAAAATTAATGACTGCTTTCACACTGCTAACAAGTACCTACTTTCTATGTAGGTCTACTTACACTGAGTACAAAGGCAATAAATAGGTAATGAATAGTGTATGGTACTCTGAGTCATTAGCAGCTTCTGAGTGAACAGCAGATATTTTAAAGTTTATGAGTTGGGAAACTTGCCTCCACTGCTTCAGAACAGAGAGAACAAATCTATGAGCTTCAATAGCAACTCACCATTTGCTTACAATAAAGAAAAGTCAAACCTGGGGGAAGAACCCATTACTGGGCCCCATAGAAAGTTAATGAAAAGAAGCTTCCTTCCCTGCCTTTCAGGTTCACCTATACTCTGGTAACCCTCAGCCTAATTTGCTCAGTGTAAATCACATGGAAGATATGTATTAAACACTTGCACCAGTCCCTGCCTAGGCCAAAAGTCAAAGTAGCTGTGAATCTCAGGCAGTGTTCTGTGCACAGGACTCAGGGTTTTTGGAAAGGTCAGGTATCATTGCCAGATACCAACACAACATACCCAGGAGAAATGCTAATGTGCCTGCCAGGGGCTGGCAAGGAAGGTGACAAGTTAAAGTGACCAAGGTAGGTGGGTCATGAGGAATAAAGACCGACAGACCTCAGTGAGGGTGGATGGGCTGAGGAATCTTCCACTTGGAGCTTGACCCTGTGCTTGGCTCCCAAGAACACTCATTGTGACCCTTGATGATTCCTGGTGAGCCAGGGGGCTCGGAGCCCAGAATAAGCTAACCCATGCTGAATAGATTCAAAGTCAGGAGGGAAAGGAAGCTCATTTTCAGTCAGCTAGCACATCTTGCTGGTGAGAATCCCACTGAACAACAAGGAGGAGGAGAAGGGAAATACTAAAGCCATGGGATCCCTTTAGCTCCCTAGTGTGTCAACATACTGTGAAGCTTTTCAAACCATCAATTTTAGCATTCTCTCAATTAGTACGAAATAAAAGATTTTTGAAAACATGATATCAAGTAAATTATAATCGTCTGAAGAGCTGGGTAGCAGAGGATTCTTAATTATGTAACAGCATCAGTTGAAAGCTTCGACCCTCTACCCAGAACCTAAACTGAACACACCAATAAAAGGATCACTCCAGTTCTGGATTGCAGAATCCTGACTATAGGTAAATTCACAAGAATACCCTATAAAGCAAATTCCTCATTCCCAGATGATGCAGGACTGGCCACACCTACTTCCTCAAAGCAGGCCTGGAAAATAGATCCTCATGAGGAAGCAGAAAAGAAGACCCTTTCATATAACTAGTGATCAAAGTCACTGGCCACCTATTTGGGGAAGCTCTTCAGGCTGTGTTTACCAGTTCTCTCTCCCTCCTAAACACAGAAGAAAAACAAAATGGAATGCTACAGTGTATTTCAGAAAACCTCAGAGCCAACCAGAACTACATGAAGGGTAAGATGGAGGCTGACGCACAAGAACAGGAAATGTCCCGGAAAGGGACAAGGAAAACAACACAGGCCTCTCAAGTATTTTGACTGTTTTTCCCTCCAGAATCTCTTAACTTATATTGTTTATTTAGATGGGTATTCATTTTCTCACTCAGAAAGAGAAGTCATCTATAAAAATAACCACAGGAGGCAAGAGGGGTAGATAAGTTCTATAAGATTTATGTGAGATCCATGTTTGATGCATGGGAGAGGGTGTGACATCCCTGGCTGGGGAAGTAGAGATGGCTTCACCCAGGCAAAGGCATGTGGACTGGGTCTACAAGGGTCTTCACAAGCTGAGATGGGAGACAAGGACATTCAAAGAAGGCAGTTTAGTTGGGTTGATGGGTCAGATTCACGAAGGATGAAAGTCATAAAAGCCTGGGACAGAAGTGTGCTCGGGAGCAAATCATGGAAGGCCTTGTATTTGTCAGTTCCCTCTCTCATTGCTGGGAGGCACTCATGCCCAGTACTCACAATTTAAAGGAGGAGAAGCTTACTTTGGTTCACAGTTTCAGTTTACGTTTGGCAGTTGCGAAGGTAGAAACAGCACAGTGGGAGGACCTGCCACAGAAAACAGCTACTCATCCCATGGCAGCAGAAAGCAGAGGGCAAGGAAGAGCCAGGCAGGGAGCTGCCGCCTCAAGCCCACGCCCCCAGGACTCACCTCAACCGGAGGACTAATCCTGCAGATGAGTAGGGCTTCTCTGCCTCTCACTCATCTTCCAAACATCAGGCTTTTGTGGGAAACCCAAGATCTAACCCATGAGAAGCCACGAGCACAGAAACCGAAATTGCTCAGACTTGCTCAGAAAACAATATGGAGCCATGAAAGTTTATGGACAGGAAGGAAATCCAAGCTGTTTTTTTTTTTTTTTTTTTTTTTTTTTTTTTTTTTATTGGTTGTTTTCCAGGCAAAGAAGTAAGAGATAGCTTAGGCCAGGTGAAGAATGAGGAAGAAAAACTATGTAGGAAATTTTTGCAAGAATCTGAAGCCAATCAAGCAGAACTACCCTATAAGCATCCCAAACAGTTATGTGGGTTGGACTTGAAATATTCTGTGCTTCAGGGAACTAAAGGCAAAATGCACCACAATAAGTCTTCCGCAAAGCTGGCGTAACTCTTGCTGGAAGGACCAAGAGTCCACTTCCTGCCAAAAAAGCTGGGTTGGGGAGATAGCTCGGTGATTTAAGCACCTGCCTGCAAGCACAAGGACCCAGGTTCAGTTCCCTAGTATGGCATATCCTGTGAGCCCTGTGCCATGCCAGTCCCAGAGCCCTGGGACACGCTATGCCAGCCATCAAAGCCAGATGTGGTGGTGCCTAGCTGTAATCCCAGAGCTGGGGAGGCTGAAGCAGGCAGGCTCATGAGTGTGAGCTGCATAGTGAAATCCTATGCCAACTAAATAAGTAAAATTTTTTTTAAAAGAAGCAGTTACTCTGCAGCCGCAGATGTGGAGTAGCATGTACAAAGACAAAATGCAGAAATGGATCCTTAAAGAACTATTGTGAAGTTCTCAAAAGGAAAAGTGCCAGTGAACCATATCACTGTTATTTTTGAAATCTTCAATCTCTTTAAAGATAAAGAAAAATAAAAAGATAAAATTTATTTTCTATTTATTCTGCAAATATTTTCCAAACTTTTGCTCCAGTTAGTGAGGGCATAAAGCCATGCAGCAATATGTATCACAGGTTATAAAACTGCTCGTTTGGTCCAATAATTCCATTTCTAGGAAATGATGGTAAGGAGATAATCATTTATAATAAATTGAGAGGGATTTTTATATCATTAAAAATTAGAAACAGCTCAAAGATTCCATAATGGAAGATTTCTTAAATATTTTTGGTTCACCCATATAATGAAATTTAGTAATATGTTCCCACTTAAAGAAATTACTTTTCAATGAAGTATATGATGAATTGACTTTAAAATTATGACAAACACTAGTAATTTTGAAATTGGCTCATTATATATTAATTGAAAAAATCAATGAGCAAAATAATACTGTATGAAATATAATATCATTTGAAGAATACATATGAAATATAATTAAAAACTCTACCATATACCAAGTTAAACTGTGCTTACTCTTAGTAGCAATTGAATGAATGTTAACTTCTTTAACTGCAAACAACAATACAGAATCCAAACTGGCTTCAAATACTAGAAACCGATTTTGGGGGTCAAAGCCAGTGAATAACTGACTTCACACACAACTCGCCCATTTGGAATTTTCAGAGGCTGATGTCTCACAAAGCTTGGGCCTACCCTTTGTTTCAATTCAGTCAAGCTCTGCTGTTAATGCCAAGATGAACACCAACAACTCTAGACTCACGTGCACCATCCTTGCCCTATCAGAAACACAGATACTTCCTTTCCAACCATGAAAAGAGTTAAAGGCCGTTGGCTCTGATGGACTCAAGTGCTATCTCATGGCCTCAAGGCCAAGATGCTCTCACCTGAAGCCTAACACTGTGTTGCCTCCTCTGACAATGCACTGAGGGTGAAGGACAGATTTGCCTCCCAACACAGTCATGGGCTGTTACCAAAGAACGGTGAGCACACACTGAGCCTGCAAAATAGCAGACGCACCAAGGCCATCTAGCTGGAGCAGAAAGGCAAGAGGAGGAGCAAGGTAGAGTCCTGGTTTCAGGTAGAAATCTATCCAAAATAGAAAAAGACAGTATTTCTGCACTATCTTTAATCAAAACAAATGATGTGAATGTCATCACACAAACTTGCTTTCGGACTCATGTTAACCTAACTACAGTTATATATACATACACACACACACACACACACACACACATATTTGCACTCTAACCTCCTACCTACTGCAGATGTGGTGAACATCTGCTTTTTTTTGGCAGATGAAGGCAACAGACCTAAAGAGCCCCTGCAGTGGACCCAGAGTCCTGCCACCCCTCAGCAGCAAGGCCAAGGATCAACCAGCAGCCCCCAGCACTTATGCTGCATCTTGAGGACTCTCTCTGCGTGACTCTGGCCAAAAATGTATTCTTCAGACTATTAAGGTTTCCCTGTGAATCCAGACCACTGAAAACTTTATTAGATCAGTTCATAAACACCTCGTTTTTGTTCTGGCCCAAGATGAAACGGTGACTAGCTATAGGAATAACTAGCTAATTAGCAACACATGTTCCCCATTTATCCCCAAGGCCTGTTTTAACTAAGATCTTCTTTATTAATTATTTTTCATGAGTAATTTAATATTTCAGAGCTCACACATATTATTGAGGAACCAAGCTTGCCAAATACATTCCTGGTAAAACATCTGTCGCTCTGAACCTAGTGCCACCTTCTGCTGACCTCATCCCTCCACAACTAGGACCTGGTGCTCTTTTTTCTTCTCAGTCTCACACACATTCACATGTATACACATAAAGACACATACGTGTACACATGCACACACACACATACACACACACACACACAGACTCACACTCATCACAGGCCTGCTCCAATGTCTCAGACTGATTACTTCAAGGTTGTTCTGGGAACTGTGGAGCTAGACTCAGTGGCAAAGGAGCTGTCAGTTGACAGTTCCTACCACAAGCACAAGAAGAGAATGTAAGGCATTGTCTACATGCCTGGATCCATTCTAGATTCAATCCTAGCCATCTTCTAAAAGGAATCCAAATGCACCCTCCAAAGAACTGAGTCTCCAGGTCCTCTTCTAGACACGTAGAGCATCAGGCTGTGAACGTGGGCTACTCCCAGCCCAGCTAAAGTCACGCAGGGTCTGGGCTAGGCTCAGGGACAGCCACAGAAGGACCAGCCAAGGGATGTAGGGCATATTGTTAAAGGCATAACAAGCAGCAGCTATCAACCCAAAGGGAATAGGCAGAGGGAAAATCCGGATTTAAGGAAACAGGAAGGAACCAGGGAAACCAGACCAAAACAATAGGGTTCAAGTTGAAGAATTGGAGGTGGGACCTGGAGGAAGTCCCTGGGCTGTGGAATTGCAGACACAGCTGCTTACAGCTCTTTAACCAAGCACACAGGTGGAAAGGAAGCTATTAGGGCAGTGGCTTAGACCCATTCACCAGCATCAAGTCAGGCTTGTTGTTGGGACAGTTCTGATCTTGGGCTCAGATCCTAATTACTAACCCAGGGTCTCATTCCTACAGCCTGCCCCTCCCATGTATTCTAGTTCTGGGGTTGAACATTAGTCTTCCCTGCCTTTGCTAACACTCCTTCACTACGCCAGAACGGAGATTCTATGCCTGAAATTGTATACTCACTAGCTATCCACAGACTTCTCAAACACTAAGTGGCTTTATTCACTGATTCTATAGACAATTACTGAGCTACTACATTGGAGGTTAAGAACACATTGCTAAATGGTTCCTAACTTTATGGATCTTTAATCTAGTAGGAAACAGATAATAATCAAAGATCCATATAAATAAATGTAAAATCACAACTGGGAGCAACAGCAAGGAAGCATGTGATAGCCTTAACAGGGGTGTATGACCTAGCCAGAGAAGTCAGGCAAGTCCTGCCTAAGGAAATAAAACTGAACAAACTGAGTGAAGACCAAGGGTTCACCCTTCCTTGCCAAGTAAGGTGATGCACACCTAGCTGTTTGAGAGGCTGAGGTAGGAGGACTGCAAGTTTGAGGCTGGCTAGGATAATTTTTAAAAACTCTATCTCTCATCCATTGTTATCCCTAGGAAGGAGTTTACTTGAGTGAGACTTCAGACTAAGACCTCTAAAACTGTCAAATAAACCCCCTTTACATTGTGGGTGTTGAGTATTACATTTCAGTGAAGACAAAGTAGCTAAGATATTAGGTGCCTGAGCCCTCTTGGTTCAAACTCCAGTGTTATCAAAAAAGAAAAAAATCACTTATCCATTTAATCATTCCTTTGCCAGAATATAATTAAGTATCTACTATGTGTTATGTTCTACTGTTCATGCTAAGTATATAGCAGTGAATAAAATAAGACCTCAGGTGTCCTGCTGCTGATATTCTGGGAAAAGGCTGAAAGGACAAATGTATAAAAGCAGACAGAATGCCAGACATTGTGGTGCATGTCTGTAATCCAAACACTTGGGCAGCTGAAGCAAGAAATCACCACAAGTTCAAGGCCAGCCTGGACTATATCATGAGAACTTGTCTCAAAAAAAAAAAAAATAGGCAGAATAATAATCACAAATCACATTAGGATTGTGATATACTGAAAATAGAATAAAAAAAAATAGTACAGAATAACAGGTTCTAGGGTGGTCAGGAACTGCTAGGTAGGGAGAAATGAGTAAGAACAACAACAACAAAAAAAAGTCTTCAGTGGTGAATTATTTAAAAAAAATCAGAGAAAGAAAGTTTTGACTTAAATGGGGCAACAGATAGAAAGGTCGTGCAGCAGAAAAGAGCTTGGCTCTCCTTGGCTCTCCAGGTGACACCACAAAGGCCAGGACTAGGGCCCAAGGACAATGCCCTCATCAGCAAGTCAATATTTGCTTTAAATACAGAAAAGCATTCAAAAAGCCAGGTTAAGAATGTGTGGGTTTTCCCTCCCAGCTCCCCCAAGGCTGTGACATGAATATGATGTATATGTCTTCCGGCAGCTCTCGAGAATAAATGCAGGGCCTCTGTGACGCCTATCCTAAGTGTGAACCCGGCCCTTGATAACATTGTTCTGTTACTTTTCACTCCCATCAGCAATGAAGACAAATAAATGACTTCCTGACAAATGGCCCCACTTTCCAGGGTTCGAGCTCTGAAGGAAGGAGACATGAGGCCTGGAACATTTCTGCAATGAGCTCCTTGGGGGACTCATGCTGTTGAACTCTAGAGCACTTCCAAAGGAGCCACTCCATTATTTCATCTGAAAAATTAAATTTGATTTTTCTTGCACTCTACAAGCTTGAGAAATGAGTTCCAGACTATGTGTTTGTCATCACAGTTTGCAACAGAAAATACCTGAACAAAGACATAATGGAATCTAAACAACAACAACAACAAAAAAAAAACACTTTTTGTTTTGCCTGTCTAACCACAGGGCCCTGGAAAAGCCTAACACATCACCTTTCTGGAGTGAATTCTCACTCAAGAAAACTCCTTCTTGGGGATAACAATTAATAAGCATCCCCTCAAAATTCACATCCATCTCAAACTTCAGAATATTAGTTTACTTGGAAATACAGTCCAAGGTATGTAGGTGACTAAAATCACTTATGTCAGATTAGGATAGGTCCTAGATCTAGGGACAGATCTCTACAGGGAAAGCAGAGGGAGGCTCAGTGGAAAGCCACACACAGGGAAGAAGGCCATACAAAGATGAACGATGGTTATGGGAACTGGAGTGATTCAGCTACAAGCCAAGAAACGATGATATCCATTAGAAGCTAGGAAAAGGTTATTCCTTGGACTGTTCTGAAGGACATGGCCCCAGAAATACTTCAGTTTCAAATAGTGAGAGAATAAGCACCATTGTTTTAAGCCCCACACCTTCAGCTACACTCCCCATATAACATGAGCTGCACCCACTTAAACAAAGCAGAAAATCTAGTCATTACTTGGTGAATTTGGCTACTAATTTGGGAACAATTTGAACTATGTGGCAGTTGAGGCTTTGACTCAAAAAAGTCTAGATTGAATCTTAGCTCTGTCATGTACCATGTGCTAGTTACTCTAACCCTCAGCTCTTCAAATGGAGATATATCAGCTAGCACAGCCTTAGAGTTAGAAGGGGAAATCTCCAAGGATCCCAGAAAGTTCCACAGAAAGCTTACCATTACCACCACTTGCCATTGCCACTGCTACTCCCCCGCTTCAGAAATGCTTCCTCTTCTGCTGGTAGTTTTTACTCAAATATGCATGTAGAATCTACTCATTGACTATTCAGCAGGAATAGTCTACAAACTAAAAGCAGTAGGTATTATCAGTTCTGTAAGTCAGACAATTTTTGCTATATTAACTTTGAACCCTGACCCACCCCGATGTATACTTTTAAAAAATACTTTCTTGTTCCAAAATATATCCTTCCAACATTTGCAAGAACTGTAGTATTTTTAATGATAAAATTATTTCTTGAGAGTGTTTCTCCTCTTGGGTCCTTCACATCAAATGCCCAACAGCACTGCCTGTCAGGCTAAAATGTTTAGAGATGAGGAGGCTGAGGCTCAGAGAAGTGCTAATGGAGGATTCCAGATTGACTTCAAATTTAAGTAGGAGATAAAAGTCATGTTAAGTAAAGGAATGAAGGAGACAGGACTTTCTGCAAATTCTCGGTCTCCCAAAGGTAAAATGAAATACAGCTCTCTGTCAGTCTCCTGGAGTCACTAGCTCCAGAACCACCTGCCACTCTGGGATATCAAAATCCTCAGGTGCTCAAGTCCGTTCTATAAAATGACAGAGTATTTACATATGACTGGAATACCTCCTCACATCTACTTTAAATCATATCTAGGTTACTGTAACACCAGTTACAAAGGCAATGTTCTATGAATCATTGTTAGACTCTATCTAGTGTTGAGAGAACAACAAGGTATATATTTAACACAGGTGTAATTTTTCTGAATATTTCTTATTCAACTTCTGAATACTTTGAAATCCACAGATATGGAGTCCATGGATATGGATGACTGACTATATAACCAGGGACCCACAGCTTGACATTGGGGGCCGTACAGGCTTTCTAAGTGGTCTCTACCATCTCTGGGCAAGGCATTCTTTCCCTATGGGCCTCAGTTTCCCCACCTGTGTAACAAGGGTTGTGGTTCAAAAAGTGTTTTTTGCTCCAAACTTTTATGATATGTTGCACCATTCTAGTCTAGCACCATTTTCATCTTTTTTAAGAAATTAGATATTAATAAAAAATTAAAGATGATAACTTGAAATTTTCCAAACAAATTTATAAAATGCAACATTATAACTGGAGTTTTCATAATGCTTATCCTATTCCTCTATTTCTGTAGTTAGCTGATAAAGCAAAATTAGAACTTTTTACTAAAATTGTAGTTTTCTTTTTACTTAGGAGAAATATCAAAAATAGAAATAATTTTGCATATTATCACTTTGAAATAGTATCTTTGATCTGAGACCTTCCTGTATGGTATATTTACAAGTCATGTGTGTCATTATTTTTTAGGCCACATTAAAGTCTAGACTACCCATACTATGGGAACTCTTCAAAGCAACACATGATATTTAATAATAAACTCATCTTTTCACTTAGGTTGTACTGAACATTCAGGAAACACTGCACTTTTTAGACTGAAAGGATGTTTCATCACACTGTGATTTTTATGGATAAGAAACTGATTCAAGGCAGAATCTAGAGAATAATCCCACTTGGCCAAGTACGATATGTATTAAGGATAGTTGCAGCATTTATTAGATGACAGCTATGGTTCAGGTGTTATTTTAAGCATCTTCAAAGTATGAACTCATTGGAGCCTCACTCCCTTACAGGTAAGTTCGGTCAACTTAGTTTTCCACATGTGGCTCAAAGGCACACAGAGAGGAGTAGCCCAGCACAAGGCCTAAGTACATCTTGCAGAGCTGATACGCAGTTCCAGGAGCCTGGCCTCAGAGCCCATTGCCATCACTACCACCTCTGTGTAAGGAAGCTGAGGTCAGAGAAGTCTAGCAACTCAAACATTTTCACATAATCCCCACATACTCACTGATCATGATAATGCTGCCTGAGCTCAAGCACTACAAGGGGAAATAAACAGCCCTCTGTCAATAGTGCTAACTGGCTCCCCCAGTGCATTTTTCTCCATCTTTGGTGCGTACGATGCTATAGACTTCAACAGATTACATTAATCCAGTGGCAAATGCTTCAGCTGTCAGGTACCCAATCCTTACATTTTATTAAAATATAAAGTAAGAAAGAACAAAGTTTATGCTAGTCTTTATCTCTGAGCAGACTGAGTTTCACATCATAAACTTCATCTCATAAATTTCACAACATAAATCATAACTTAGTCTCTTCCAAAAATCTATTATTATTTTTATTATGTATTATACATTACAAGAAATACTTGAAAAGCCCTAAGTATGTTGGATGAAGTCCATTTTGAACTATTTATTGCTATGTTTTGTTTCTCAGAATAACTCTAGATCACATAGGTTAAAATTGCTATCATCTGCGAAGCTCTGGAAATCCCTTGATGCAGAGCACAGCGGTTGAAGTTGATTTTCAGTGAGTTATTTTGCCAGCAATTGCCTTCCTCCTCTGATGTCAGCTCTAGCTTAGAGGAGACAGACTCATCTCCCCGCTAGAAGATGGAACCAACTTCAAAGCTGATGTGATGGGAACCAAGGAGTAGGGATAACAGCTGCTCTCTAATTACTAAATTCTGGATGACTGAGATTTTTATTTTCAATATATTTGATCATTCATGTCTTTATTGCATGTCTTGGCTCACAGTGGATTCACAGCTCACTCTATTTTAAGGTAGACAGCCCAAGAACTTTTATCTTCCAAGTGACAGTTTTATTCAAGACTATAGGCAATGTGTTTCTCATATTTCTGAACTTCTCTTCAAATAAAGTCTTAAATCTAAAAATATACTCTTTATCCCAGTGGAACCCTACCTTTCTCCTCATTCCACCACTTTCATAGGGACCTATTTTAAAAAGTTCAGAAATCAAATTAAAGTATCAGACATGAGTACATAGACCCACACACATGCACACACTCATACACACACACACACAGTTATTTGCTTTGTGGAAAAGCCCTTATCATCCATTTTTGTAATCATCAAGGAACCCATGATTCCCACAGCATCCCTATGTGCCAGAAAAGAGTTGACTTACTTTTGAGACATTCAGAGTTATCAAGGGGCACAAGGACACGAAGAAGGGCAGACATGCAGACTTGAGGGCCCGGCCATAAGCATTCTTTCCAGAGGAAACCAGGCTAAAAGACTGATAAACTCCAATCTCTCTTCACAGCTTGCCTTCAGAGCCCCTTAATGCAACTCCCTCATTTGTTCATCAGCACTTTATGAGAAAATAAACAAAAAACATGGCCTGTTTCCTCATTGTCAGCACATCAGAGCACTTCCTGTTCGGCATCCCACCCTAACAGGCAGAGGCCCATTCTCTATTTTCCTGACTTTTTAACAGCCACTGAATTCCAAAGGCCTAATCAAATCTGAAGCCACATCTGGGTGAATTAGATGTCACAGACTCTGATGCTCAGCAGGGTGAGAGGCTCCTTGAAGGCTGGCTGCTCCAGAGTAATTTCCACACTAAAACACTAGAGGTTGTATTTCTTTTCTTCATTCTTATTTCCTTTGCTTTTTAAAAAAAGAAACTCTAGGAAAAAACACTTAAAATTGCCCTGTCACTAAATCATTCATTCTATGGAATACCGTAACTTCTATAAATTTGTGATATTTTCAAAGCATTCTAGTCTTTGCAAATTTGTCATTAACTCTGACAGCTTTGAGAAGAAGAAACAGTTCTGGCAAATCTAATAGCTGGAAGACTATGGCCTCTGTGTTTAAATTTTCACCTAACACAGTGGTGACTTGGGATGGGTCTCATGTGGGCCAAGGGTTTGAAGAGCAATGCTTATATGGAGTCTAGCCGGAGGACGCAGCCAAGCCTCTGTGTGGATTTGTGTTTCAGTAGCTCAGTGGAGCACCCATTACACCAACTTCAAAGTGCTTGGTGTTTAAAAATACACACACCAGGGATGGTGGTGTGGCTTAAGTGGCAGAGTGCTTGTTTACCATGAAGAAATTCTGAATTCAATTCCTAACACCATAAAAAGTAATTGTAAAAATTAAAATTGACAAATGGTAGAGAGCTGCCATTAAAAGCACAGGCTCTGACACTCAACTTTGTGAGTTTGGGGGACTGTTTATTTGTTTAAGAAAAATGCAGAAACACCTTAGAAATTAACACTTTTGCTGAGGAGTAGAATTCGGCGCAAGCTGCATCTGCCTTAAAATCCAGGCAACAGTGAGTTTAATATCACAAAACAAAGAGACTTCATTTAGCAACCAAGCAAGCTGCTGGCATGAGCTTGAGACTTCAGCATACTTTGGCAGCCAGTCCTGGGGGCTTAGTGAGCATTGTTACTCTCTATGTGATCTGGGGTCTTAAATATTTAACCTCTCGGGGGATGTAGGGAGGATGAGGAGTTGAACTAAAAATATCAAAGATATCTCAGAGGAACCATTTCACCCAAACATTCTATGACTCTACCTAATGCCAGGAACAGTTTGAGTGAAAGAAAGCCAGGAAATAGGAGTAATAGCTCCAATAGGCAGTCTCAATAAGCAATTGAATACTATAGCATGTAGATTCCTGTGAATATACCATTGTAAAATGTGTATTAGTCTTATCTTCCTAGCTAGATTCAAATACCTTTACAACAGGGACCATGCATCGGTATTCTTCCTTGTCCTTAGGATAGCATTTAATATGCAGGTGCCTCCTTCATGTGCTAAGCAGAGCCCAGTTCCATCCATAATCCTCCGACCACATCAGGGCTTTGGAATCATTCTGAGTGCTTACTGTTTGGTCACAGCAACCTACCCCAGACCACATGACACTAGCCAGGCCATCACTCAGTGAGATATATTTGGAGCCCTTCACTCATTCACAAATATTTACAACAGCTATGATGGCAAAGGCATTGTAGTTTTTGTTAGGAGTGCTCTATGCACTAGCATGACCTGGAAGGTTCACATGTACAGAAATCTGTAGTCCTGGGACAGAACCACGAACTGACCTGGCTCCCCAATGCTCACCAACAAAAGGGCTTTGAGTTTTATTAATACTTTTCTGTGTTGATAGGTGTGATGCTACTGCATTTAAAAATAGCACATTCACACGGCTTTCTACAGATCTAAAATGTTTATCAGATAATATTTTGGTATTTCTGAAAGAGGAAATATCACACTAAAGACCAGCAACTCCTAATCCAAGGAGCCTGTGAATGTAACACTTCCTGCTGTGGCGGCTCTGGCCTAAGCACATCAGCACAGCATGGTGTGGTCTGTAGGTTATCTATAAACCAACTGACAGGTGTCTGACACAGACCACGCACCGACATTTCTTCATCCCTATCACTTCCGTCAGATGATGCTGTGAAAAGTAAAAGTTCATCAGATGCTGACCGAGTTCAGGAGAGCGCTGCACTGGAGCTTCTTAAGGCTAACAGACTGTGATTTATCCTTTCACCTATTTATCAGCCTTGGGGCAAATTTCCTCCTTCTGAACAGCAGCCTGCTTCCCTCCTAAGGCTCCAGCCCCATTTGCCAACATTCTCTAAATGCTAATCAGGAGATATGAGACATTCTGCAATCTTGGAGAATGCTCATCCAGAAGTTTGATAACGACAAAGTGAAAGATCATAGCTGCATTCACTGGTCAAGTTTTCATACAGAAGTGGCCATGGCCAAGGCTGTATTAGTTACTGAAATCAATGATTGCTTGCGGCCAAAACAGGGAAGGAAGGAAAGAATTGAAATTAGGAAGCTTATAAACTAATTCTAATATATAGGGACAATACATCGACTATATATATAGGCTTAGTCTATAAAAAAAATTGTAATTGAAGTATCTGAAAGTTTACAACTAATGTTAATTATGACATCTGGTTGTTATTTAGTAAATATGGTAAGCAATAGTATTGTGTTCAACAGTCACTGGTATATTTATCCAGTTATTTATTTATTTCTATTAACTTGTAATTTCACTTCTCTTCCTTCCTTCCTTCCTTCCTTCCTTTTTATGGCCACAAGCAACCACTAATTAAAGTGTATTTGCTTTATTATTGCTGCTACTGTTTAAATAAAGCTGAAATTTCTAGAAAAACATTTGAATATATCATTTTTCTTTGCAGTAACTAAAAGAGTTGGCAGTGGTCAGTTCAGTATGAGATCTTGACCAGTAAATGCAGATGTAATCTTTTACTTTGTCTTTACCAAATTTCTGGGTGAGCACTTTATTAGACCACAGAATGTCTTTTAGAATGAGGCTGTAGTTTAGTGCACAAAAAAATCAACTTGCGGTTGAGGACTTTCTTTTATTCATTATTTACTGAGAGCCTTCTCTTCACCACAAATACAATGAGTGAACATTATAGTGACATACTTCTTCCCTACACTTCCCTTTTTAAGATTTTCAGGGAAAGAGTCTATTATCTAGCTCTTTCTATGCTCTGACCCATCAGTAATATTTATTAGAACTATAAAAGATAACCAACCAACAGGTTATTTCACTTGAAAGCTAGTATAGAATTCCATCCAATGCCTCTTTTTAAAAAAATCACCTGCTAATTTTAGATATGTACTGAGTGTCACACAATCTCAGAACTGGGAGCATCCTCAAGAGCTCAAAAGTGAAGTAAAATTTGGCAAATATCCACATAGAAGTAAATCAAGCTAGGCAGAACAACTCATGCTCTGCATTAGTCAAGGAAAAAACTCAGTAAAGTACCTAAAAGTGCAGGAATCAAGATGAGATGGCTCCCAGGAAAAAATGACCAAGATAAGACATTGAACCAGGACTACAGAATCAAAACAAACCTCAAAACTTCCAGAGAAATCTGTTCTCTCGGAAATGCTGTCATTTCCATTCAGTGCTACTCCACTTGAATTTTTACTCATTATCATTTAGCCTGCTTTTAATATTAATTGCTAAAGGTCAAGTTCAGACACAAAAGGCATAGGCATACAGGCAAATACGACTTGATGTGTTTATCTTTCCAGCACACACTTTCTGTTGCAGGCATGTGCCAGATGTAGCAGCAGCTGAAGGAAGTTGTTTATCTACCCTCCTGACCTTTGGGAAGTGTTAGTAGATGGTAAAAATCATGTTTTTAAAATTATAAGCATCTCATTCAAACTAGCATCTTGCTAGGATCCATCAAAACACATTAATAAAGGCAAAAGGAGGTCAAGAATATGATTGTGCCCCAATAATATGTGTGAAAACATAATTCTGCTGTGATTTATAATGAACAACTACTCTCTGCTTATTTACTCAACTTTCAGAAAATATTTATTGACCTCCTACTGGCTATAAGACACAAATAAAAGATACAGTCAAAAGAATTATAACACCTGTAATGTTTTTCTCTTAACTGATCGTTTTACATGTCCACTTTAAATTATTTAAATTCATCCTTTAAATTTTTCAAGATATATGAAAGGTACCAGGGTGGCTTAAACTCTGTAGCCTTCCTAGTAAGAAAATATTATTTTGAAAGTTCACAGCAAATGACATTCTTCTTGTAGAGAAGAAAGCTTCAGCTGAGCTTCAGAGCCACACAGCTTCTGTTCTGATGGGCTCCCCATTCCAGCTGGTAGGGATTACACTAAATGCAAGTGGGATTGATCTATCAACCTAATCACTCATGAGAAATAATAACAATGTCAATAGTGAAGTTTCCAAAACAGCCCAGTTCCTGCTTGGAAGTCAATCCCTCAGAAGCTTGCTAAGCCTTACTTTTGTTATGACATTTGGATGAAGTCACAAATGTCCCTTTGGTCTTTCTCTGTCAACGTCACTGTCCTCTGGGGAAACCAGCATAGTGATATCAAAAGAAAAAGAGAAACAAATCAGAGTATACAAAGACAAATATACAAGCAGTAATTATTTTAAGAAATTAAGTTAGTTACTCATTTTGGCCCAAGAATAACTAGAAAACTTAGTGTTTCTGTTATATTTTTTCTCCAAAATGTCAAAATATATTATTATGCATCTTAGAAGCAGGTTGACTGACTTGCCAAGACTTTTAATCTGACAAAATATTTGTAAACCTAGACATCATGTTAAACTATATCCAAAAAAAAAT
>PVJA010007488.1:0-68311 GCA_004027025.1 Myocastor coypus | reverse complement strand
AGAATGATTGTGAGGACAATATGCAATATGTCAACTTTCAAAGAAAAAAAGGGGGAAAAGAAAAAAAAATTAATGTGGATTTAGAAAGGTTAATGTTTAGTTGTTTGATCAATCTTATATACCTATATGTATTAATCTAAACTGATCCGATGATGAAAATATGTAATATAACCATTGTTAAATTTAAACAATAAAAGAACTGAAAGAAAAAAAATGTATTTGTGATTGAATACCACTTAGAAATAACAATGGTTAAACTTGAGACATTTCTGAGCAAAAGTATGCCTTAAAACCACACTTTTAGTTAAATCAGACACATGTATAAATACCATGGTATTTCTCTGTGTTATGATTTGTATCTAGTTGTCCCCCAAAAGCTTCAGGTAAATCATGGGACTGTCAAGTGCGTGGTTCAAGGGGCGAGGCCAGAGGACCAAGGCAGAGCTTGAGGGGCAGGGTCAGAGAAGCATGAACCATTAAACTGACAGCACACGCTTCCTGCACCCCCTGCCTCCATGGCCTTTCTTAGAGGAATGGAGAGGATGATCCTGGATATGGCGGTGCCCCAGGCTCTCCTCCAGACCCTATGGAGCAGGGACAGTGTCTTGAAATCTCCAGTAACTGTGAGCTAAATAAACTCTTCCTTCCCTAAGCATTTGTGTCAGTATTTGTCCCAACAATGACAGAAGAGTAACTAAGACACTCTGATATGAGAAACTGAAAGTGTTAATAAGGATGAAAATGTCGAATAAATATTGTGATGTAGGAAGAAATTGTGAAATGAGTAGGAGAACAAGGAAAGGGAATGGGGAAGGAAAAAAAACGAAAAGAAAAAATAAGTAATGTAAAATGGAAAAAAAAATTTCTGAACATTT
Organism: Myocastor coypus; assembly: GCA_004027025.1. NCBI lineage: Eukaryota > Metazoa > Chordata > Mammalia > Rodentia > Myocastoridae > Myocastor > Myocastor coypus. The sequence continues at coordinate 67,436 of PVJA010007488.1, read as the reverse complement.
AGTTGAATTTTACTTTGAGTAAAACCAAAAGTGAGAATAAAAATCAGAATCAAAGACCAAAATAGGATAGCATACAACAATATATATGTTACAGGATTTCAAAACAAGAATGGCTGATTAACAATGGCTGGCATTTCAGCTATTTTTCTTATTAACTCTGTTGCTCAAATATAGTTATGTAAGATAGGACATATAATTAAATATTATCATTTACTTTCAAGAAACTTTTTTCATAGTTCTTATTTTTTCAATAATTAATACATTGCATAACGTTGTCTTCATTGTAGTTGTATGGAGTACAAGATGGAAACACGATTTCTTGTTTAAAGATCATTAGAATAGATCTTTCTTTCACTGCATAAAGAGAAAGTAGATGTGTATGTAGTCCAATAGTCCATAACAGTAGATGATTATCTCATCTGGCATTGCCAGGAGCTGTTGACTTGAGCCTTTTACAACTCAGCATATTTATATGGCTTTCACTTTTATACCTCATGGCTAGACTTTTCTGCTGGATGGCTAAGACCAAGATAAAGCAAGACCTATGCCACAAGGGAATATGTAGCTTTTATATCTGAGAAAGTCAATCAGGTCCCTTCAGGGTTTACCCTGAAACCATGGACTGGGGTTTGCAGAACTTTTGTCAGTGTCAACCATCTGGATGAACCATAGCCATGCTTGACCATTTTGCTCTCTGTGGAAGCCTGAGAAAATGTTTTCTCTCTAGGTGACTCTTCCTTAGGCATATTGTACACCATTAATCACTTTCCTTTGCCACTCCATAATGTCCTTGAACAGGAAACTTGGGACTCCACTGAGTTATATGCTGTTACAGTACAGGTATTTTTTATGTCCTGTGTTCTCACTGACCTTGAAGGTTTAGAGCCAAAATATTGTCTATGCTTACATCATTTTTTACTTTAATTATTTGGACTGCCAACTTAAAGTGTCAACCACCCAAAAGAGAAACTTAATGATATTATTTCCTATAACTTAGGTACTTCAGCTTAACATAACTATTTTTTCTGAATATCAGATACCTTAGATATACCATGAAACAAGTATTTTCCATCAATTGTTTATATTCTAAATTTTAAAACCCCTGTAGAATGTAAAATAAGAACAATACATATTGATACACAGAGACGGAGGAACTTAATCATTTACAAAATTATAGCAGTACACTCTGTGAACTTTTCTCCCTGTCTTTCTTATTTATTTATTTATTTATTTATTTATTTATTTATTGTCTTCTTTCCTTCCTTCCTTCCTTCTTTCCTTCTTTCTTTCTATTCTTAAGTAAACATTTACTTGAGAGAGAGAGAGAGTATAGCAATAATCGATATGACATTAGAAACAGTGCATAACTAGAAGACCAGAACAATAGGTATTTCAGGCATGATTTTAGTATTACATGTTGCTATCCTCAGTGTATTTGATTAGTTAACAAGTTCTACCTGTTACCTGATGGTTTCAAAAACCTGTTGGAGATTTTTAAGATCATTTTCTTAACCATCTTTTGTATATAAATGCATGATTTTTTCCCTACCATGTTTCATAATTTTTCTCCTTTCTTCACTGCTTAGTTCCTAAATTCTCACTTTCCATTTAACTATATTACACTTTTACATGTTTATTTCTTCTTTTGAGCTCTTTTTTGTTTCACATCTGGGACGCACTTAATTGGACCTGTGGGTGCCCCAGCCCTTGGTCTGGGAGCCCTGGGGCCCAGTGCACCCAGGCACTGAGTTTGAGGATGCCCAAAGGTCAGGGCTATTTGGAGAGAGGCAACAAGCAGCTGGTGAGAGAATTGAAGAGATTCTGCTTGTTGGACTTGGAGAGCTTGGCCAGGCACTGCTGTTCCTACTGTTCAAGCTGGCTCTGCTGCTGTTTGAAAGCCTCCAGGGTGTAATGCTCAAGTATGGTATGAACATCCTCCACTTTGTTCATTGCAATGGTCTTAAGGAAGGCAGGCAGGTGCAACAAGATCCAGTCATCGGAATTGCCATCCCAGGGCCACAGGGCAATGCCATTACGGGGCTCTAGGTGGGAGGCTTCTTTCTTGCAGTCCACAATGACCACTTGGGATGGATCCCGATTCAGACATGAAATATCCTTCACATGATGCCTATCTGTGCACCTCGTGGCATCACGGAACAGGTGGTAGGAGATGAAGCTATGCATTTCATTTTCTTTGGTGCTATTGTAAAAGGTATTGTTTCTCGAATTCCTCTCTCAGTATGATTGTTATCTGTGTAGAGGAATGCTATTGACTTTTGAGTGTTGATTTTGTACCCTGCTGTGCTATGGAATTTGTGTACTAATTCAAGATACTTCTTGGTGGAGTGTTTTGAGTCTTCTAAGCAGACTATCATGTCATCTGCAAATAATGATAATTTAACTTCTTCTTCTCCTATTCTCATTCCTTTTATTTGTCTCTCTTTTCTAATGGCTGTAGCTAATGATTCCAGAACTATAGTGAATAGGAGTGGTGATAGAGGACATCCTTGTCTTGCACCAGATCTGAGAGTAAAAGACTTCAATTTCCCCGTATAGAATTAAATTAGCTGTTGGATTGCCAAAAATGGCTTTCATCAGACTGAGATAGAGGCAATCTATTACAATTTACTGTAGGACTTTGAACACGAATGAGAGTTGGATTTTTTTTCAAAAGTCTTTTCTGCACCCGTTGAGATGATCATGTGGTTTTTGGATTTGGCTCCGTTGATATAGTGTATTACATTTATAGATTTGCATATGTTGACCCATCCTTGCATCCCTGGGATGACTCCTACCTGATAATGTTGTATAATCTTCTTAATGATTTGCTGTATTCTATTTGTGAGAATTTTATTGAGGAGTTTTGCATCTATGTTCATGAGAAACATTGACCTGTAGTTAGCTTTTTTAGTTGGATGTTTCTCTGGTTTGAGTATGAATCATTCCAGGAATGATTTTTGGAGGATTGTTTCATTTTCAATTTCTTTGAAGAGTTTGCAGATTATTTGCATTGTATGTCCTATAAATTTGTTGTAGAATTCGGCTGTGAATCCATCAGGACCTGGACTTTTGTTTGTCAGTAGGTTTCTTATTATATTTTGTTTTTCATTTTTCTTACATTTTTGTTCTCTCTTTTTTCTCTTAGCTTTTTAAAAATTTATTTTAAAGATAACATAGTAATAATTAATATGATATTAGAAATGATACACAATTAGAAGACCTAGATGACAAGCATTCAAGAATGGCTTTTGTACTACATTTTTAAATGAGGGAAAGAGTGGGGAAAAAGGAGAAATGAGCAAAGTTATGTACAGGTACAAATCCTCTATGGTGTATTTAACCTCTATGCATATGTAAATTGTACAAACTAACTTCATTAGGAAAAATATTGGAACAAGTGCACAGCAGCAAAAGAAGGAAAGCTCAGGTATTTATATTTAGGCCTATATGCTTTCAACTGAATTTTCCACAGGGTGATAGAAAAGGGATCTACTTTAAATTTTCTATTAGCAGATTTTTAATATTATTACCCAGATTACTGGAAATGGTCTATAGATTCAGTTGAGTCACCATCAACAGCCAGTGAGACTTTTTTTTCTCCTCAAACAAGAAAAACATCATAAGATTTATATAGAAGTACAAAAAACCTTAAAAGACTGCACAAAAGGAACATACTAGAAGCATCATAATACCTGATTTCAAAATGTGCTACAAAGCCAAGCAATACAGTATGATACTTTCATAGAAATGACACACAAAACAATGGAATAGAACACAAAACATGGAAATGAACCGATACAGCTACAGCCGTCTGATTCTTGGCAAGAGGATGAAATGTATTGTGGAGAAAACAAAGCCTTCTTAAGCAATTGAACTGAGAAAAGCAGATCGCTCCATGTAGCATCCAGCACAAACAGCGTGTGTCCTTCCCTCTCTTTGTGCTCCAAATGATTGTCTATGAAAGTTTTTACGTAGTTGATCAATCATACTTTGAAGATTTCTTTATAATAGTATCATGTCACTTTTTTTTAGTTCTACTCAAAAATTAGAAAGGAATGTATTAGTTTTTAAATTAATAACACTTTTATTTTGTAAGATATACTTGCTATTTTAGGCTACTAGATGTCTACTAATAAGTTATTAGTAGTAGAATGTCCTGTATAACAATTGAAACTTCAGAGATAATATTACTATCACAAGTACTGTTTTCCCAGAAGGCTATTTAGCCCCACATAGTCCTTCACTGTGTCAGAGTAGTTAGAACATATGAATCTTGTACTATTTACATAAACTATTAAACCTCATTTATTTCATCACAAAATTAGATTGATATACTGTAGATTTTCTTTTTTTAATTTAATTTTATTTTTTCTTGTTTCAGAACTTTTGTTTGTTTGTTTATTTATTTTTATGGCTGGCTCAGCCTGCCGTGAGGGTAGGGCTGGTGCAGCATGTGGTGCCGGGGATCGAACCACGGTCCCTGCAGCCACCTAAGCTTTCCTAAGCAGGCGCTTTAGACCACTGAGCCACCCTGCCAGGCCCCTACTGTAGATTTTCAAAAGTGAATATATCTCCAAAATCTAATATTCAGACATTATAATGAGATGTTTAAATTGATCAACATAGGAAAATAGAAGAAACATGAGGAAAAGAGAGAGGTAGTGATAGTGATTAAAGAGAAATAGAGTAAGATAGATACTTTGTGATGTTACTTTCAGACTTTTACCTTACTTTGAAATAAGAAAACAGTCAAAACAGAACAAAACAAAATGAATAGATAGATATATTAGATGCAAACAAACTTTGCAAAGAAAGTCCTCAATCCACTTCTACATAATATCAATTTTCTCTTTCTTTCTTTCTTTCTTTCTTTCTTTCTTTCTTTCTTTCTTTCTTTCTTTCTTTCTTTTTTTATCTCTCTTTCTTTTTTCCTTCTCTCTCCTTCTTTTTCTTTTCTAATATATTTGGTATAGGCTCTCACTACACAGCTTGGACTCATAGTGATCCTCCTGTTTTCAGTCCCTCCGACCGCTGAGATTACAGGTGTGCACCACCATGCTCAGTCTTGGTGAACACCTTTGCAAGTCCGGGAGGTGAGGCCAGCGCAGCATGTGCCATTGGCTATAGAACTCTGGTCCCTGAAGGCACTTACTCTGCTGACTCCTCTCACTGGCCCAACTTTATTTTCTTAATTTTGTGAGTGATGGATAGATTTTTATTTAAAATGCTTTGCAAAAGATAACTCTGATAGGTCTCTCCAATCAGAAAAATATTCTAGTATAAAGAAGTTTTCTCATGGCTGGCAATATATCTGGGTGGTCTAAGTGCCTACCAGGGAAGCACAGTAACCTGTATTTTATATGTAGTACTGTAGGCCCTTCAACCCAAGAACTCCAGGAACAAAATAATCATGGTGGTGCAGGTCTGTAGTCCCAGCCCTGGGGAGGCTGAGACAGGAGGATCACTACAAGTTTGAGCAACATAGCAAGAGCCTGTAAAAATGAATAAAAGATAAAAATGTTATTTTGTTTGGTGTATAATCAGATTCTCAGCCTCACAAGAACACCAGAGTAGACATATATCCAATGTTCTACAATTATCAGCTTGCTTCACAGTGACTATTTTAACATGGCTGATGAACATCGCATATGTAAACCTGAATTAATGAAGAAGAGCATTGCAAACATATAATCCAGGACAATGACAGAGGGTGATATAGGGGAAATGAAACACCCGTCCTGAAATGTTCTTGGTTCATGTTCTCTAAAACTGAAGAATGAATTTTAGGAACAAGTGGAGACTAAGAGTGGAATATTTTTTTGGGGGAAGGACCAGCCTTGACACATGATTATAATCCAATGACAAATCCTAGTTTATACTAGGGTTTACTTCTAGTACTGTGCACTGCAAAGGCTTTGACAGATATGTAAAATGTATCCACCATTACGCTGCACAGAGCCATTTCAGTGTCCTGCACATTTTCTGTGATTTCAGTTTCCACCCGTTTCTCCATAAATATCTCCATAATTTTACCTGATTACAAATACTCTATTGTTGGAATAATATATATATGATATTTTCACATTAGGTTCTTTCACATAGATAATTGTATTTCAGTTTCTTCCTTTTTTATCTCTTCCAGCTCTTTTTATTGTGGTGCTGGATATTTCCATATAAATATAAACAATGATTTATTCAGCCATTCTCCAACTGTAACTCATCTAGATTGCTCCACATTTATAGATCTAAAAATAACACATATTCATGTGCATCATTTTATTTCTAAAGACTAGTTGTTTCTATTCTAAAATTTTATGTATACAGAGGGCTTGGGAGACAGCTTAGTAGAATAAGCACCTGCCTGGCAAGTGCCAGGACCTGAGTTCAATCCCTGGTTCTGCAAAAAAAAAAAAAAAAAAAAAAAAAAAAAAAAAAAAAAAAAAAAAAAACCCAAACAAAACAAAACAAAAAAAATTTTATGTACATAGACTCATCAATTGTGTCTGTTTTATATTTTATCTTAGTTGCTCAGCATACTATTTTATGACTCGCAAAATCTACATATCTGTTGCTTATCTGTCCTATTAATCTGTTAGATTGCATAAGTATCTAACGTATTAATCTATTATCTAATATATTGACAGATATTTGAGCTGTTTTCCTTCTGTTTGCATAAGAAACAAGCAATATGCACTTTTATACAGAGCTTTAGAGAGTTAATTTTCAATTCTCTTAAATATATACTTCGGAATGGTACAATTGAGTCATCTTATACGTACATTTTAACTATAAAAACTGTAATGCTATTTTCAAAAATGATCCCAACAGAAATGTAGGAACTTTCAAATTTCAAATTGCTGAAAGTCCTCTCTAAGAGAAAAGATTTATAATTAAATGATACAGGGTTATTCTTTATAATTTTTAGCTGTCATATTTTAGAATGCCATAAGGATGTTAAGTAATATGAATAAGGAAGAAAACACACCTTTAAGAAATATAGTACTCCTAAAATTGAAACAATCTGACTTAAAAAAGGTGAATACTTGTAAAGTCAAGATTTGTACCTAACTTTTGGAGCAGATAACTTTAGGCAGGTGTTTGTCTTTGAAAATGGTACAAAACAGATACAGGGAAACACCAAAGAAGCTGTTCCTAAATGTGAAATTGATTTCTATTGAAATAGATATGACAAAATTTATAGACAAATGAACATAATTGGTGAATCATATTGTCAGAATAAAATTTGCTACTAAAATTGTAACTGGAGTCTTTTCAGGTATAATTATGTTACTGAGAATTAGCTTTACCGGCACTCCACCACCTAGGTCTTGCTCATGGTATTTGAGTTCCCAAATTGGCCATTTTATACAGCCACTTCTTCGTTATAATTTCTACTGCAACCATCTTCTTTTGTAAAAAAATTATTTATTATTTTTATTCCTGTTTCAGAACCTTTGTTTGTTTATTCACTCATTTTTATGGCCGACTCAGCCCACCCCGAGGGCAGGGCTGGCGCAGCATGTGGTGCCGAGGATCGAACTGTGATCCCTGAAGCCACCCAAGCTTTCCCAAGCAGGGGCTTTAGACCACTGAGCCATCCCACCGGGCCCCATCTTCTTAATTTTCTTTCTCTCTTTTTTTTTTTTTGCAGACCCAGGGATTGAACTCAAGACCTTGAACTTGCCAGGCAGGCCCTTGAGCCCCTGAGCTATCTCCTTAGCCCCTCACCTTAAGTTTCTTAACCTCTTGTGCATTTAGTATTTAAATATTGCCAGCCATATACTTCCATCCATATATTAAGTTCAGGAGAAGATAGTGTAAACATTGCTATTTATCTTTTCTGTTACTGACTTAAGTTTTGACAGTGTATTTTTTTTTCAAATTTGATAGCATATTTTAACCATAATTCAGTAAAAAGAATTGATCTGAAAATAATTTGTATGTGATAGTGTCTTCAAAAATTCACATACTGAAGATTACACGCAAGTGCACGCACACACATGCTATATTCAGATTCTGACTTGAAAAATCGTCAAGTTCCTTCTGTGCATTAATTGATTCCTATATCACACCATTTAAAAACTTTGAAAAGGCACTGTGTTTAAATACTCAATGAAATACTCATCTGCTAGAGCTTCTTAAGAAATCAATGGCTCCAAGGGCCGGCCAAGTAGCTTAACGGATTAAGCCCTGCCAGCCCCATCCCCGGGGAGTGCTGAGAAGCTGAGAGGGCAACTGAGACTGGGCATGGTGGCACATGCCTGGAATCTCAGCTCTTGGGAGGCAGTAAACAGGTGGATCACCATGAATCCGGTTTACTAGTGAAACCCTGAACACCCTGTAGACCATTCCCTAAAATACAAAACAAAACAAAAAAAAAAAAAAAAAAAAAAAAAAAAAAAAAAAAAAAAAAAAAAAAAAAAAAAAAAAAAAAAAAAAAAAAAAAAAAAACCCCAAAAAATGAAAAGTGCAAAGAAATCAAAGAAATTCAAAGGTTGAGCTAAAGAGAGAACTTAACTCCCCAAGGAGTAGTAGTAATTCTGGGAGAGCACAGAGCTCTAAACACTATGGTATCTTTAGCACTTCGTGAGGACAGTATTGAATGAGTGCACTAGAGGACTTCCCGAGCAGCAATCAGGCACACTCAGGAGACCGTTCAGATGTTTTCAAGAATTATTTAATTATTTCCCTCGCAGTCTTCATTCATTTTGGAAGAAAATACGATCTTTTCTTATGGTGTTTTGTATTGTTTGGAGGAAAAATAAAGTAATAAAGTATTAAATGATGCACTCTTTATCTTTCCAAGTTTTTTTCTAAGATAGTTGTACTACTAATTTCTATTAGTTCATTGAAAGAAATAGTTAAAGTTTATATAGATTGATCAACTTTGCATGCCAATATCTTTTAATCTGAGCAACTACTTTGAAGATAACAATAAGCAACATTATAACCATTGTTAATATCTTATCATTTTGTTTTGAAATTCTGTACATTTTCTTATTCCCTTCATCCATTTTGGCTGACAGTCTAAATAAAAAGATATTCACGTAATAAATAGAAATTATGTGGAAAAATTCACACAACTTAAGGCTCACTATACAAAAGTTTCTTTAGAAAAGACTTCAAATAATGTTTTAGCATAGAATGAAAAGCGAAACAGAAACCCAGACGTTTTTATGAACCATAAATTTTTCTTGTTAAAAATACCAGGAAACAGGTCCGGCAGGATGGCTCAGTGGTCTAAAGCGCCTGCTTGGGAAAGCTTGGGCGGCTTCAGGGACCGCGGTTCGATCCCCGGCACCACATGCTGCGCCAGCCCTGCCCTGGGGATGGGCTGAGCCAGCCATAAAAATAAGTGAATAAACAAACAAAAGTTCTAAAAAACAAGAAAAAAAAAAAAATACCAGGAAACAATGTGAAACCTCTATATAGTCGTTAAATAGGTGCTGGGATAGTTTAATGCTTCTCATAGCATATAACAAGGCTAAAAAAAAAGTCCTTGAACAGAGCTAGGTTTTGAACTTTAGCCTTGAGATGCTTGCAGCTCTTGACGCTCAGGCTACACAATGACAAACACTCAATAAAAGCAAAAATCTGTTCATGTATAGCTAGAAATTCAGCACTGTGTAATGTCCCCTCTTCCAGTGGACTGTTGTCATTTGCTACTGTCCCACTCACTTCCATCTTACTTTTTTCCAGTTGTTCTTCACACAACAATCTATGTTTGAATTCATTTTTGTGTCCTAGAAATAAACATGTGTGTTAATTACTAGCAGATCCTTTGCTTGCTGCACCAGATCCTTTGGTTAGTCAGTCAAAGGTCCTTCAATCTGTATGTGTGTGTGTGTGTGTGTGTGTGTGTGTGTGTGTGTGTGTTCGTGTGCATGGCCCTACATGGGCATTTATGTGCATTATGTTCCAAGCCAGACTTTCAAAATGACTTTTTTGGTTTATCAATTCAGGATTGGAAGAAATATTACTATATTATATTTTGAATATTTTTTGTGGGTGGTTCAGCTCAGAGGAAATATTATAATTTTGAGTAGATGTTTAATTATGTCTTAGATAAATTTAGAGCTAAAGGCTATTCACAGAACTTCTCTGTGGGATAATTTTTCTCCCACTATATTGTTCTACAACTCACGAGGCATTTTGACCTTATGATCTGATCTTATTTTCTTTTCAGTGGATGATGTAGTACAGGTAAGCCATACCTTGAATTCCTATGTACTAAATACTTTTTAAAAGGAACTTTTGTAGGACCTATTATTTATGCTAATTGATCCCAGCTGAGCTTAGAAGGCAGTCTGGCCAGAGAGTCTTCAAAGACTTGCCAACAGTCTGTCAGATTTCATAACTCACACCACTCTGAACTTGGCTCATAGAGGTCAGTTATAGAGTGTACACTAAACCCCACCCCCATATCCAAGCCTGCTTAAAAATGCTGGAATGCTGTCAGCTGACTTGCAAGCAACTAGATTTTCAGCTTTGTTTGAGGAGGCCCATGTTTTCTTGGAACTAGGGATGGGCTAGGAAGAAATGAAGAGACATTCCCATGTGGAGCTACAGAGCAGATGGAGCTGTCTTGTGTGCTGAGAAGCATCTGTTTTTATGAAAACACAGACTATGTATTAGACTAAGGATGTAAGGATGAACTGGGAATGTAACAAAGTCCCCAATTATACTGGTTTTACTGAATAACTGAATACAACCCTGCCATTTCTGATTGTTTTATGTTATATTAATATTTTTCACATAAACTTACTCATTTACAGAATATACAGACTGTTGCTGTCCCCCATTATCAAAACTCCAATTGAATAATCCCTAGAGGGAGAATAATAGGAAATATAAAGTAGTAACATGAAAGAAAGAAAACAATTTTGTGTTTTCATTGTTATACTTTCTTTGTTCAACAAAACCCCTCAGCTCACAAAGAAACATTAAGAAATATTTGTTGGAAGAATAAATAAGGAAATAATTGCATGAAAACAATTTAATTCAATGTTTATATTGTTCTATTTGCTTAAAAAATCTTCACTCTTTTATACTTCTTAAGGTATTTTGGTAGGAAATGGTTTAAACCATACAGTGATTGTTTTCACAGAAATCTGCTGAGAGTTTTCTAAAATTTTAATGAAATTTTTAATATCAAGAAGAGCATTTTAGTGCTGGAGAGGTAGCTCAGTGGAATAAGGGCCTGAGTTTAGTCCCTGGTTCCACCTAAAAAAAAGAGCATTTTATGTTAACTATCTTTTAATTTTCCACTTTTAATTTATGAATATATAACTCTTCTTTATATTTTACTATCATATCTAAAATTGGGTTTACATAGTATGATGGAGTATTAATGAGTATGAATTATTTGCCCCCTTTCATTGATATGAGGCATCTATGTCTCTTCTTCTGGAATCCTGACAGATGCTTTGATCCATTACATAATACTGAAACCAGATCTGGTGGTGAATGCCTGTAATCTCAGCATTCTTGGAGACTGATCCAGAATTGGAAATTTGAGTTCTGTTTGTAGAACTAGACACATAGCAAGATCCTATTTCAAAACTGAAAAAAAAAAATAAGTAAACAGGCTGGAGACATAGCTCAAACATAAAAAAAATACATTTTTATTATTAAATACCATTTTCACTCAAGCCAAATATACTTAGAACATATACTGTGAAAAAATCAAGATGTAATTCCAATTATATTATGACGTTTTAAATATGACACATCTTAAGGTAAACATAGAACTCTTAAAATTTTATACTTGCTAAATTCAAATGGATTATAGCCTTCTGTTGCCAATGACATATTTGAAACTAAACTTCGGATTTATAGCTATCAGATTTAGATTTTTAATAGAACTAATTTCAGGAACTTTAAAACACAACATGGCTGTGTACAACTCTAACTGATCACAATCAATCTAATTGAGGTAGGCTGGGGTGTATACTTGGAGTGATTTTTCAGCATAAAGATATGCTATGGATGCATGTGTTGACACATATAAATCAGCTCAGGGTTCTCCCAGAACCTAGGTTAGAAACAGGTCATTTTTGCATCAGTTTACTCACATACTGTCATATTATAAAATGTTACAGATCATAAGGTTTCAAATTTTCTTCGTGTAAATCACCTCATGTGCATCTTTGGATCAACTTAGGTGAACATATTCCTTAATTACTTGAAAAACAACAAAAATATCAATAAGCAATAGAGGTTCCCCTGCGCAACTTTGAACACATTTTTCATTATTTCCTTTCAGACTCACTGAGAATTACTATCTGATAGAACATTTATGCTGAAGCTATAGCCAATGTTACAACCCACTGTGGCTTGTTTTTCTCTATTAGTGTGGACATTAGCTAAGGCAAGACAAACACGGCTAGAGTTCACACAATAGAACTTTGTATTTCTCTGTTTTGTAAAGTGTTATGCAGTTTAGGAACTGCATTTGCATCTTCTAATCCAGTCATGCAGTTTAGGATGGGATCCATTCTGAAGTTACTTTTCTCACTGCTGGGACAAAATATCCAATATCCACAAGTGAAAGGAGGAGAGGTCTATGTAGCACACAGTTTGTAGAGGCCTTGGTTCATAGGCAGTTGGCTGCAAGGCAGGGAAGTTTAGCAGATTAGTGTTACAGGGGAGAAACACTCATGGCAGGGCGGACAGACAAAGGCAAGCGAAGCAGCAGAGCTCCAAGGCAGCATCCATAGTTGGCCTGCCTCATTCTGTTCCATCAGGTTTTGGATGGTGAAACTCAGACACGTGCTAATTCCAATCAGTTACTCCACACACGCTTAATCCCAGGATCACAGGCTTAATCCCAGGGTCACAGCCTTAATCCACATTGCAATTCTAAGCGCTGTCACCTCCAACAACCCCACCTGTGAATACATGAAGCTTTGAGGGTACATCTAAATACAAGTCAGAACAGGTTCCAAATATGATTGGAGTTAACACAATGGAAGTTTATATTCTACTCTTTTGTAAAATACTAAGCAGTCCAGGTAGTTCTACTCTGCAATATAAAAAAGAGAGTAAATTTCCCTTGTTATTTCATAAAGTGACCCTAATGCTTCCTAGGATATTGCACTTTTCTTGAAGCTTCAATGTGGACAGACAAGAAGAGGAAGAGGGAAAGAAGATGGCATAGTTTTTCTCTGAGGACTTCTCTGCTGCGGTGGATATTGAACTTACCCTCATGTCCTGATATGGCTAAGGCTTAAACATATGAGCATGCAAAGGTTTGGAGTATAGTATTCATTTATAGTACCTGTGTGCATAGATATAATTTCTATTACTATAGTTGAAGAGGATTATGAGAACCACTTACCAATGATCATCAAATTATTTATCATTTATTTAACACTCTAGAGCATCCAGTGGAAAGCCGGCAATATTGACTTCATGATAGCATAGTTTGGGTCATTGAACAAAAGATAACAGGCTAAGTGACATTTAAATAATAGAAATCTAGCTCTAAATTTCTGGATAGTAATAGTCCAACATCAAGGTGCTAACATTGTGGTGAGGACCTTTTCTTCAAGTTCAGACTGCTAATTTTGGACTATGTCCTCATATCATAGAAAGGAAGAGTTCTGATGTATTCAGTCCCTTTTAAGGGCAGTATATATGTTACTACGGATATAGTCCTACAACCTGACCATTTTCTCAAAGCTCAGGCATTTTTGGAGATTAAGTTTCCACATATGGCGTCAGAAAGATGCAAACATTTAGACCATCCATTCTAGTAAAGCAAAAAAGTGGAACAATATGTATGCTTTCTGTAAACACCTCTTTGACACGCTTGTGCCTTCCTGAAGACTCATGTTCCGTCATATTTCTCCGCCATTGCCGAATTTCTGCATAAATGCAGCACATTAATTTGTCCTGAATAGTTTTCCAAGTTCTACGTTCCTGTTTTCACTCTTAAATAAATTGAAGGAAACAGATAATGAAAACGTTTAAGGGGCCTGGCAGGATGGCTCAGTGGTCTAAAGCGCCTGCTTGCGAAAGCTTGGACAGCTTCAGGGACCACGATTCGATCCCCGGCACCACATGCTAAGCCAGCCCTGCCCTCGGGGTGGACTGAGCCAGCCATAAAAATGAGTAAAACAAACAAAGGTTCTGAAACAAGAAAAATAAATAAATAAAATTAAAAAAAAAAAAAAAAGAAAACGTTTAAATTATCCTTTAATCACAAAATGATATTGTACTCCACTATGTGATTTTAGGAAGCAATATATTAATCTCTTTTCTTAAATATATGTTTAGCAGCTGTTAAAGTTAAGTAGTAACATTACACATATCCAAATTGTAGTATATGGCAGTTAAAATTTCATTGGAGATAATCCTTATCTATGTTGACTTATGCCATACAACAAATGTAAAAAGTAGGTCTGGATTAGTAATCTCATCTGAATTTATCTTGTACTATCCATTTTCCCTTAGAAAATCTATCAATATCATCGTGTCCATGTGTCTGTCTGTGTGTCTGTATGTCTGTCTATCTATCTATCTATCTATCTATCTATCTATCTATCTATCTATCTATCTATCTATGTATCTATCTATCTATCTATCATCTATCTACCTCTATCTACTTATCTATCTAATCAATCATTTATCTCTCTAGCCCCTAATCTGTCATATTTCTAGCTGAATTACCAGTGAGAAAAATAAGTCAACTGAATTTAAATCTTTTAAGCTATATTTATCAATCCTTGAGAGTGATAGCCTATAAAAAAGTAACACACTTCCTTATCCTAAAAGGTGCTACAACCCTGGGGGTAGAGTCCTACCTGTCACCGTCTTCCAACCGTATGCAATCAGCTAGGAGACTGTAAGGAAAGTGATGAAACCTACCTGCCTCTCAGAGAAAGGAGGTGCCTTCCATGCCACACTGTGTGACAGTTTTGACTTCCAGCGTCCTGCTGCATCACCAAGACATGCTTTGGCCTGTAGAACTGACATCCATCCCTTTCGCAGCAGTGAGGAGATGATACCTGTTCTATTCAGTAGCAGCAGCAGCAGCAACAGAAGTCTGTCACTTCCTACATTGTAGTACCTGGAGGCCTCTCTACCTGTTGAGGCCTGTGCAGGAGCTCTGACCCCATGTCTGACCTCCACTGGCATCTAGAAGCCTTTCCTGTGAACATGCGGGAACTACTCTAAACTCTACTATGCCCCTTGGGTTGTGTGATGGTTTCTCTCTCTCCCAAGCCTACGATGAAGAGACAGTAAGGAATCTGTCACTTGAGAAATTGACATAAAACTAGATAATCCAGACTATTATAGAGAATTTTTAGACTGAGCTGAAATTTGACTTTGTCACAGAAAAGCAGGTCAGAACCCAGATTTTAAGCCTAAACAGAATAGAATCTTGTTTAGGTCCTTCTATTTCTATTTTCATTAGGGATTTTATCATGAATTGATAATGGATTCTGACAAAAGTTTTTCTGCTTGTAGTGAGATAATCATATGGTTTGTCTCCTTGTGTAAATATGATGTATTATATTTATTGATTTGTGTAATCTTTATTGACTCAATCTTGCATATCTGGGACAAAGCCTAATTGATCTTCATTAAGGTTGATTCATTGCGTCAACTTGAGACGTTTAGAAACTTAAATAAATAATTTAGCAGTTCTATATCCTAGGATGTAGAGTACCTGCACTAGGGTGGTTATTTACCCTGTAGGATGCTGTAATGGTTGATTCACTGTGTCAACTTGCTAAGTGTAGACTCTTAACCAAGCAACTCAGCTGGAGGCCAGGATCCTCACTCAGTAAACATCCTGAGCCCTGAAAGAGGAGGGCATGGAGATAGCCTGAGTGCTACACCTGCCCTAGGGTAGGTAGCTTGCACACAATATAAGGCAGGAAAAGAGATTTGTTCCCCCACATTTTTTGCTCTTGTTACTTTCTCTGTCTTCCACAGCCACAAATGGGTGCTCCTCAGCCGTGTTATCCTGCCATGGGGCAAGGCGATTACATACTAACACCTCCACAAACACTGAGCTAAGTAAACCTTTCTTTCCTTAATTCTGGGCATAAGGTATCTTGTCTTTGCAATGTGAGAAATTAACTGAACCAGTCATGATGTATGATCTTCTTGATAATTTGCTATTCTGTTTGCCAGAATTATGTTGAGGATTTTAATTCCTGCGTTAATGAAACAGAATGACCTGTAGTTTTCTTTTACATTTGAAGCTGTGTTTGGTTTCAGAATCCAGGGAAAGCTAGCTTGCAGGAACGAATTTGAAAGTCCTTCTTTTCCTTAAATATCATTCATGAGTTTGAGGACAATAGGCATTATCTATTCCCAGAAGTTCCAGTAGAACTTACAGTGAGCCCATTGGGTCTTGTGGTGTCTTGTTACTGCCTCAGTTTCACTGCCTGTTATTAGACTATTTAGTGTTTTTATTTATTCTTGGCTCAGTTTTGGTTATTCATGTGTGTCTAGAAATATTTATCCCTTTCTTTTGAGTTTTTCCATTTTATTGGCATTCAAGTTTTCAAAGTAGTTATGTATAATCTTCTTGATTTCAGTAGAGACAGTTGTGGTTTCAGCTTCTTCATTTCTAAAAGTCTTGATGTGGCATTTTCTTTCTTTCTTTTGGCATGTGTGTCAAAGGGTATATCTAGCTTCTCTTTCTAAAGTCCCACTATTGAATTTGGTTGAGGGAGATTTTCCTTCCATTCTTGGGCTTCCTCTCTTACCTGTCTTGGTGTTCTTGCTTTCCTGCAAGGCCCAGGAGCCTCCCCTCCTCCCTGCGCCACACAGCCAGGTGTGAGGGAAATGAACAGAACACATACTGGTCTTCAAATTGTGGGTGTTGGCTGTTGTGTCTCTGAGCAAGGAAGCTGACTAAGACAGGAAATATTGTTTTGCATTCAATACGTTGGTTTTAGTTTTTTGATAATCATGTTTCTGTGAATGTCACAACTGCTTCCTCAATTTTGTAAAACCCTGAAAGCCACTGGATCCAACCAAGTCACATACTTTAACCCTGAATCTATTATCTCACCTTTATACTTCTTGGCAATTGTCTAGATACTGTGGGTTACCTTGTGAGATTTTCATTCTCCTTATATGAGAATATCTTATTCATTAATAAGAAAGCTTGGCACACACTTTAGTTTTTTGAAATAATAAGTCCTGGTACTAAAGAAATAAGAAACTTGAAACCTAATCGGTGCTAATTTCAGAAGTAAAAATAGCTTATTTTGATGTTATTAAAAGTAATTATATCATTCATCAAAAAGTTATTTTTTTCTGAAATCTAATAGTAACTAAGAGTAATCTAATAACAATCTATGGGTTTCACAAATCACAAAGTTGAATAGACATTCCATTTTATATTATCTGTTCTCTTTTATAGGCATCTGTAATGGAAATTTCAACATATGCCTACACATTGTATTTATGTTTGTTAGTATCCTGTTTTTATTTGATAAGAATAGCCATCCAAAAGACATCTGTGATTTCAAAAAGTTTGAGAAGAAAAGTAATTTTTACAACTACTACAACTTTCACATAGCCACTTTGAATTCTTCAGTTTACACTATGAATTTTTGGAAATTACATTAATTTATTTTCAGTTGTGAAATTATGTGTTTTAATTTCCATAATGAACAATGCATATTTTTTAAAGAATATCTGTTGATATTATTGTGTAATTAAATAGATAATATATGTCATAATATGTCTTTTCTTGGTGACATTTTGTGTCAAGAATTTCTTACACATCTCATCTATAATGGAAGATGAATTCTTAAGAATAAAATTTTTACTAACTTTCTGCTAAGGGATTTTTCTCTCCCTAGGTAAGAAATTTTGAAGATTATTTACTCTTGGCAACAATATTCATCAGCATTTCTTTCATTTACCTGTTATTTTTATCTTAAATATATTACATTCATCCCAATAGTTATCAATCTGTAAACTTCTAAATTTTTCCAACTGTCAGCTAACTCTCCTTCCCTTCCTCTTCTTTTTCCTCCTCTTCCTCCTCACCCTCCTCCTCCCCTCCTCCTCCTCTCCTTCTTCTCTTTCTCCTCCTCCTCCTCTTCCTCCTCTTCCTGCTTCTATTTGTCCTTCTTTCCTTCCTCCCTCCTTTCTTCTCTCCTCTCTGCCTCATACTGGAGGTTAAGCTGAATCACATTGCATTGAGCTACAATCCTAGCTTTTTATTTTTTATTTCGAGATGGACCACACCTCATTCACCCAAGTGGGGTTCAAAACAGCAGTCCTCCTCCTTCAGCCTCCCTGAGTG
This sequence comes from Myocastor coypus, assembly GCA_004027025.1. Lineage (NCBI taxonomy): Eukaryota > Metazoa > Chordata > Mammalia > Rodentia > Myocastoridae > Myocastor > Myocastor coypus. The sequence goes on along the minus strand of PVJA010007488.1, from coordinate 49,153 downwards.
TTAGAAACATGTACCACCACTCCAAGCCATCGTCGTTTCTTAAGTACTTACTCCATACTTTCTGTTTCCACCTCTAATCTATTGCTAACTTCGTCATCCAAGGAGATCATGCCTTCAGTATTTTGGCTCAGAGTTCCTCAGTCCTTTAGAATTATTTTCATCCTGTTTGTTAGACATCAATGTCATTTTTATCTTTGTTGAAATAGTTACATCTCTGTTTCATCTTTCTCTACTATTTTAAATGTTAATATTCTTTTTTGACAATTAAAAATTATAAGGAGTCCTACTTTTGCTTCAATTTTATAATGCTACCAAGCATGTTTAAAAATTTTAATTCTAATATTGATATCTCCCTATTCTCCCAATCCAGATTTTGATTTTTCTTTCTCTCACTGTCAGCTTGAAGCTCAGAACCATCATATAACTGATTACCCATAGTCCTCCAGGACACTGGTATTCTAGATAAAACATTGTGACTATCTTGTCCTTTCAGCATTATTTCCATTGTCTGGATTTACTACATGTGCTCTCTAAATTCAAATTTTTGATAAAAAGCATTCAAACATAGGCTGACCACATCTCCTTCAAGGTGATCTCTTCCTTGTCACTACCGACTGTTCTGTTCTTGAATCATAGTACTATTTCTCTAAACAGATGATCCAATTAGTCTACCAGCCAACTGACAATTCTCTTGCTCCCCAAAGAGCTGATTCCCTTTATCTTAAAGAATAGTCAAATCTCATGACAAGAATCATTTTGCCTCTTGTTGAACACCTGCCAAAAACCAGGTACTGGAGATGGAAGGAGAATAAGCCAAATTCATTTATTATAAATCAAATTTCTCAAAGGAGAAATACATAAGCAATAACTCTGATGTCGTCAAAGCTTTGTCAGAGCTGTAATCTTTCCTTCTCAATTCATGTTTTTCTATCTCCACTTGTTTTTCTACTTACCTTTCCTCCTTTGTTTGCTTTCTAATTAAGCAATATCATTGCCATGGCTTTGTTTCACTGCCTACAAAGCCTCTTGTCTTCCATCATTAGTGTTTTTTGTTTATCCAAAAAATTGTTATTCTTAAGGCAACTCTCTTTCTCCCCCTACGTTCTAGAAATTTCTTGACAATTTCTAACATTTTTCTCAACTTTGAATATAATTTGTGCATTGTCTAATTTAAAATAAACTTTTACATCTCATTTTTACTGACTCTTCCCTTAATTTCAGTTATCTTTCATTCCCTATCTTATCTAAATATCTCATTTCATGAGACTCTCTCTCTCTCTCTCTCTCTCTCTCTCTCTCTCTCTCTCTCTCTGCCTCTTTCTCTCTAGGTTTAGTTTCTCTTTTCTGAAAACATCCTAACACCTACAGCCTCTCAAAATTAATATATCTTAATTCATTAGCGTTTGCTCACAGTGTCAGCATAGCTAATTCATAATCATTCTCTCTTTTGAGAAATCAAATTGGGAGAGAAAGTTTTCAACTACAATACGCTACTTGGTTTTACATTCTGAGTTACAAGGTAAAACAAGGTGAATCCAGGAGGGGAGGTGAGTAGCACCTCCCTGATAGATAGTGAGGGTCCTCGAAGAACATACTAGACATTCTGGGTTCCAATTTTATTTGAAATTCTTTATATTGAAAGTACAAGGCCAGCAACTTCGCAGCCTTCTGGCTAAGATCAAGTGTGAAAATATATGACCTTAGAAGGGAACTAATCATTTCACCAAGAGTGGTTCTGTTTTCTATGAAAATTGAGGTAGATTCTTTAAGATTTACCTCTACCTTTATGTGTGTGTGTGTGTGTGTGTGTGTGTGTGTCTGTGTCCCCTTAAAAGGTGAGAACTATATTTAACTATCTTTTGAATTTTACTTTCAAATCTTTGTTAAATTAATTTGATGAGATGATTCAATGATAAGATTGGTAGACTTTCCTGAACCTCCATCAGAACTAAGATTTTGAAGATTAATTCTCAATGGGCTTTCTCTAGGGATAGATGCCAAAAAGGAGCAAGATAATTTCTTTGAATTTACTTTATTGTAAGTCTTTTGTAAATCTGAACAGCAATACATGAAATATGATTAGGGGAAATTTCAGTTTTACATTATGGCTACTTGTTTTCCAACTTTGTATTTTTTTTTTAACATATTTGATACAGAGTCTCATTACATGCGTGGATCAGACTTATAGTGGTCCTCCTGCTTTCAGCCTCCCAGGCACTGGGACTGTAGGTGCTCGCCATCATGCACAGATTCTGTCCCTGGCTGAGCGTGCCTGAGGGCAGGACTGGTGTGGCAAGCAGTACCAGGATTGAAACCCTTGTCTAAGCAGGCCCTTAGACTGTTGTCCATCTTTATATAATTAATGATAACAGAACCATACATTTTCCTTTTAGCTTAACAGAGCATGATTTCTTCAGCCCAATCCTGGTTCAGCCACAGGTGGCTCAGTTCAGCTGACTCAGCTGTTGTGGAGGTGGGTTCAGAGGAGAGATTAAGAAATCATTGTCTTCAATCACAAAGCTAAATTTACTGATGTTACAGTTATACTGTTACATTAAGACAGCCTTTTAGGATTCGGAGAGGCTTTTAACTAGTTACATATCATTGGATTTTGTAAAGATTAAATCAATCTTTAATGCCAATTATATGAGAAATTGTCCATTCTATGTTCCAAATCACCAGAGATTGCTGAGTATAATGAAAGGTGTGTCTTAGTAAAATTAGCAAAACAATGCCATAGGAATCTTTCAGATGAAATCAATGTAAAATTCAAATATTTTACATCATTTTAGCAAATGATGATTCAAAAATTCTCCTAAGAGGCTTTCTGTTTTGTTAAGGGAGCCTAGCATACATTTAGGTACAAAGGCTTTTATAAGTATTCCTCGTATCTACAGAAAAAATAATTAATAGCTTCTTCATACTATAAATAAAAAGTACAGAGTATACCTGATAAAAATGTTCCATTTGTACTTGACTCCAAGAAGGATTCTAAGATTCTATTATAAATTCCAGAAAATTCAAGCTTTTCTAGCACCAGAATTATTCCTGTTCTGTCTAGTTAATGGACCTGAATTCTTATTAAAAGTTATGTTTAATGGTTAATTAAGGTTTTATCAGCATGTAGTATTAAGGCAAATTGTTTCTGGAGAATGTATTGAAAATTATGGAATATATTTTTTCAAATTTGTCATAATCCTAAATCATACAAATCATGTAAGTAAACATATGCAGGAACACAGTCCAAAGAACCAGTGTTCAGACTTGTAGTTTTAAATTTACTAGTTACTATTTGCTTTTATTAGTATATATTTACAATACATAGTGGGTTTCACACTAAGAGCTAAAATGCTGGTAAAGCTAATTTCACAAAACACTTAAAGCATTAGCATGATGACTAAGTAAAACAAATCACACGATGATAGATGACTCTATCAGTCTGAGGCTACTCAGATATTTTTCTAAAGAAATCCTTTAATGCCATTATCAAGGCATCCTTGTGTGCTTCCCTAACCTACTTATATAGCAAGCTACTCTACTTTGCTTCTTTCATTATCTAAAATTTAAACCACTGTGTGTTGGATGGATTGTGAGACATGTGGAACTTTCCTGAATTGCTTATGCTGGTGTGAAATAATAGAAATAATTTTTAGACATGTATCTATCTCTTGCCAAGTTAAGCTCACACATGCCTTATAACATATAATCTTACAGAAAAGAATTGAACAAGCAGATACATAGGAATTTTACACAAAACCGTGAAAGACTATCAATAAGAGAGTTAATCAGCAGATGCACAATAGTGGTTTATCTTTAGAATAGACTACCAATGTGTAGATTTAGGTAGATTTCATTAACATTAGTTGGCATGACGAAAATGCTCACCAAAGAGCACATATAGTTTTATTCCATTTGAATGACTTTTAAAGGTGCATGCATTTTTATATACATGTATATATTTTCAAATGGTTTCCTTGCTGCTAGAAATGACAGTGTAGGAATCCAAACAAAAGGCTTAATACAATACAGATAGGGTAATAAATATACTTTTTATTACTTTTAATAAGAAATAATAATGAGACAGTTCAAAACACATTAGTAGTATATCCCCAGTAATTAATACAATGCATATTGTTGTCCTTGTAGTAGATATTCACAGTACAGGATACAGACATGATAATTTTTCTAATTGTTATTGGCACAAAATTTTTTTCTCATTGAGCCAAGAGAAAGTAATTCTATACATAGTCCAATATTCCATAATTGCAGTAGGTTATCGACAGAACTGGCAATGCCAGAATCTGTTGATGGTTGTTTTACAAGAACATAAAAAAGGGTATTAAAAGAGAGTAAGAGATATAAAAAATGCCATAGATTGAGCAGCTACAATTTTGTACATGCTTAGATTTCTAAATTTCTGTGTAAAAATATGTAACTTTTTATCACCTTATATCAGGATTTATTAGAATATCAATGATTGATGGAAAATACTGATTCCAAGTTAAATTTAAGACATTTGACATTGAGAAAGACAGTGATGTTAAGCTCAAGTACCTATGTTATGGAGTAATAATATCACTAACCTTCTCTCCTGGAGGGTTAAGAATGTAAGTTTACAGACTAAAAATTAGAGAAAAGAAGGGCAACAGGGATAGCCAATATTTTGGCCTTAGACCTTCAAGGTTAGTGAGGACTTAGGACATAAGAGAACCGGTATTGTAACATCCTGTAACTCAGTGGTATACTGAATTTTCTGTTCAAGGAGATTATGGGGCCATAGAGGAAAGGGATTGATGCTGCATAGTGGGCCTAATGGGAGTCACCAAGACAGAAAATATTCTCTCAGGCTTTCCCAGAGAGCAAACTGCTCAAGCAGTGGTTGTGACTCATCCAGACTGCTAACACTGACAACTGTTCTACAAAGCACTGTGTATGGTTTCAAGGTAAATCCCGAGGGGATTTGACTGATCTTGGGTGATACAAAAGTTACATGTTATGTTATACAGGTCTTGCTTTAACCTGCCCTTAACCACCCAGCAGAAAATTTTAGCCAGGAGGCATAAAAAGTAAAGCTAGATTAGTGTGCTGAGCTGTAAAAGGCTTAAATAAATACACTTGTGAGAATACATTAGACCCTACATAAATAATTTATACATGTTACTTTGTACAAATTATAACCAGAATTGTTCAAGTATGATATGAAGACAATAATTCTAAAGATAATATCTATGATTGTTTTAGAGATATCAAATTAAAGTTAATGATTAACTTGATTAATTAAAAAAACAAAAGAAAAATCCTTACAGTGGGACTGAAAGTTCATTTTAAAGATAGATCAACATCTGTTTACATTTATTTGTTTATTCATTCATTCATTCATTCATTCATTCATTCATTCATTTGTACTGAGGATTGAACTCAGGATCTTACACTTGCTAGGCAGGTGCTTATACCACTCGGTGATCTCCCTGGCCCTAGATCAACATCTCCTGATGGTTGCAATTATAGAATGGTAAAAGCTTTCCAATTAAAATTTATTTAAATAAATGAATACTTTGTCCACTAATCTAAAGAAATATTTAAGTATCATAGATAAATAGATTTAGAACACTTTTTTATGTATTTGGTACAGGGTCTCACTATGCAGCTCAGACTCCTAGCAGCACTCTTGTTTTCAGCCTCACCAGGCCTGAGATCATAGGTATGCACCAACATGACTGGTTTTGGTGGCTGGTTCATTGTTCCTGTGGGCAGGGCCACCACTGCAGGTGGAGATGGGGATTGTTTGCCTAAGTAGATGCTTAGTCTTCTGAGCTATCTGGTTGGCCTGATTTAGACCATATTGATTAAATTATTTTATTATAAATCTCAAGATAGCTAACTAAAAGCAGTTAGACTTATGGAAAGATATCATTTGTAAATTAGGAGAATAAACAATATAGAGAATGCTGAAGTTTACTGTAAAAGTGAACAGTTAGAAGAATGTATCAATATTGGTATCTATATATCAAATACATAAAATATCTACAACCTTATGGGATATGGAAGAGTTGTACAAAGACATTTATGAAACTGCCTGTGCGTTTATAGAAATAAATATAAGATATTTAATATGGATGCAATATTTTATAAATAAAAACTTTACCCTAAAAAGAATTATAACTAATCACTGAGATAAATAGAAAGAAATGTTGGAAGCAAAATAAGGTTTCTTTGAACAATAGTAATTGGCATAGAGTAAGTAGCTAATAAAATACTACTTTTTATATATGTAATTTAAGAATACACTTTTAAATGTAATAATGCTGAAATAGTTAAAATGATTGTAATTTCACTCAAAATCATTAAAAACTTTAACTAAATGGTTCAGTTTCTAGAGAATGTATAAGAAAATAATCAGAACTATGAAATTTAACCACATAATATTTATACCAATAAGACTCTAGAAAGAAGTAAAACACTTTACAGTAGAAAAATGAATAATTCCACTAGGGTGTAACTACATGGCTGGGTATTCTGGTGGCCTCAGTTTATTTTAGTCAAAACATCAGGAAAAAGTGTCTATTGTTTTCCAAGTAAAAAAAGTTAGATGCAAAAGTTGATAGTTACTAGAAAACTATGACCAACTGAAAGTAAAAGTACACAGGTACAAATGATTATCTCAGCTTTTAAGAATATGGAAATTTTGAAAACAAATGTGTTTAATAGTTTGTCTTTTCTAGGATACCCTCATTACTTTTTCAATGAGAACAAGATCTTCATAAATTATTATTTTTGGTCTTGTCCACAATTCTGCTAGTGAAAGTATAATGCACTGTATCCACATTAACCTGGAGCTTGCTAAAATTCTAATCCCACCTGGGAACAAAAACTACTGAAAAGTGGAATCGTCTGTAAGGGTCTTGTGGAGATTTCCCTGCAGTCAAGCAGACAATTTTTATTTCTCTACTGCTCAACACTCACGGTGTTTACTTCTCCTTTTCTGTATGCTTCACTTTAATATCACTGTGCCCAAGTAGAGTAAAGCATGTTTTAAAAGGAAAGGACATTGTTATTTTGACCAGGCCTTTTAGGAAACGGGCTTTATAAATTTATTTTTGTAAATAATAGTGATGACACTCCTAGTCTCATATTATTAAAATAGATTTCTGTGTTGAGTGGAAACTATTTTTATAAGACTACTTATAATGTAATTACTAAGGACTTGTAATTTCACTCAAAATCATTAAAAACTTTAACTAAATGGTTCAGTTTCTAGAGAATGTATAAGAAAATAATCAGAACTATGAAATTTAACCACATATTATTTATACCAATAAGACTCTAGAAAGAAGTAAAACACTTTACAGTAGAAAAATGAATAATTCCACTAGGGTGTAACTACATGGAATATGATATTCAAAACTTATTTTCCCTTAATTGAAAAAAATAATTAACAAAATTTTAAGGGACTCTAAATAACCTCTTACTTTAGAACCCATTATTTCAGGCTGGTGAGATAGCTCAGTGGTCTAAAGTGCCTGCTTAGGCAAGCTTAGGCAGCCACAGGGACCATGGTTTGATCCCTGGCACCATATACTATGCCAGCCCCACCCCCAGGGCAGGCTGAGGAGGCTATAACACAAATAAAGTTTTAAAAAAGCCTTTAGAATCAATTATTTCAATATATTAAAGTTTATATTAGAATTCTCTAGTGACATGTTGCATCCTTGGCTATTATAGAGAGATGTTAAGATGAGTTAATCTGATGGCATTGACCATGTAGTTAACCTGGATAAACAAAAATTCCCCAGGAAAACATTTACTTTATTAGAAATAATTGAAGTCTCTAATTATTTCTAACAATTGCAGAAGATAATATCTATCTGGATGTCTTATATACATCTTTCTTTTTAAAAAATAATTAATCTTTTTCATAAATTTATGTATTAGTTCACATATAATGGGAGAATGGACACTTGATATAGTTAGTTCTGAGAAGTAGATGAGAAAACATTTCTTGCACTTTCAAGTGATGATCAAATACATTGTAACCTCTATATATAAATAGCAATCACCATCATTAAAAGTTTCCATTTCCATTTCTATTTTATATTCTTATAATACAATATATATTTTGCAGATAGATGTAAATATAAATACTATTTTATTAAAATTCTAGAAACTTTTAAAAGAACATTTGAAATCACTGTGTTTTCATTCATATTTTGAGATTTTTATAATTAATTAAATGAAGCATATTTCTTTCTTTCTTAATTTCTTTTTTTTTTTTTTTTTTTGTCTTTTTGAGACAGGTCTTGTTGTGCAGTTCAGGCTGGCCTTGAGCTCACTTTTGTAGCCCAGGCTGGTCTCGAACTCGTACTGATCCTCCTATTGCCTCAGCCTCCCAAGTGCTGGCATGTTACCTTCTTAATCACTCATCTTTAAGTGAACTATTTCAAGCCATCACTTGAATTTTTTATTTTATTTATTATTTATTTATGTATTTATTTATTTTGTATTTTAGGGAAAGGTCTACAGGCTGTTCAGGGTCTCACTATTAGATTGGGTGTGTGGTGATTACCTGTTTACAGCCTCCCAAGAGCTGGGATTACAGGTGTGCATCATCATACCCAGTCTCAATTGCCATTTTAGCGTGCCCTGGGAGTGGGGTTTGGCCAGCCCCGGAGGTCAAACCCCTTTCTCCTGCTCCTGCTTACAGGCCTTTTAATCTGTTGAGCTATTTGGCCAGCTCCATCAATTGAATTTAGCAATGTACAAGACAGGGAGACAAAATAAACCAATGTACACTTATTTATTCCACTTACATAGTGCTTTGAGAATTAGAAGATTCAACTTCCATACTTGATTCTTCTACAATCAAACTATTTTATTTCTTTGTGCCTTACTTGCATAACTCTGCTATGATGTGATACGATCAGTTTCTTGACAAATTATTCTTAACATTTAGGAACAAGCATGCATATCTTCACTCATATCTTTCTACTCTTAATTTAGTTCCTTAATATCATAAATGGCAGTTTCTCTCTCTCTCTCTCTCTCTCTCTCTCTCTCTCTCTCTTTCTTTCCTTTGGCAGTACCAGGGATTGAACTCAGGACCTTGCACTTTCCAGGCAGGCACTTATTCTACTGAGTTATCTTCCTGGCTCCTTTCTTTTTTCTTATATTATTCAAAAATACATTGAAAATTTAAAAATACATCAGCATTGCAAAAACCAATGTCTTGACTGGGGAGATAACTCATTGGTCTAAGTTCCTATCTGGAAGCTCAAGGATTGGAGATGATCCCAGGTACCACATGCTCTTTTGGCCCCTCCCCCGGAAATGTCCAGTTGGCCACTGAAACTGGGTGTGTTGGCACATGCCTGTAATTGCTCCACCTGGGAGCTCAAGACAGGAGGATCTTGAGGAATGGGAGTAATATAGTGAGATTGTGCAAAATAAATAAAAAATTTCAAAAAAAAACCCCTTTAAAAACTAAATAAAAATCTATGCCTTAAAATTAGAAGAGTAAAGATATCAAACTGGCCAACTAATCTAAGTGGCAATCAACTTATAAAACTTTTGTCAGTCTTTTTAGAGAGTTTTAGCTTATTTCTGTTTGTAGGTATGACTTCAAAGTCAACATGGGCTAAGGAGGGTGAAAATGTTGTGGAAATATTATTCTAGATAACGGACTTACAAAACTATACAAAACCTTCAACAATGAGATAAAGCTTACAAGATGAAGCCTGACTCAATCAATCAATCAATCAATCAATCTATCCATCCTTTGTCTGTCTATCTATCCATCCATCCATCCATTGATCCATCTACCTATCTACTATCTGATCTACAGTCTATTTTCACATATGCTACAAAGCAAGTAAGCTAGTGCATTCTGAAGAGAGAAACAATGTATAGATGTAGCACATGCTTTTGTTTTCTTATTATCTTTTTATGTATTTAGTAGGGCCTCACTATGCATATCAGGCTTGCAATGATCCTTCCTGTTTTACAGCCTTCCAAGCACTGGGATTACAAGCATGCACCAGCACGCCCAGCCTCAATCATCCTCTCAGCACCAGGGGCAGGGTTGTCATGGCAGGCCAAGAATCAAACCCTGGGCCTCTGAGTCTGCCTAAACAGGCACTTTAATCCACTGAGCTATCTAGTTGGCCCCTTTATGTTTCCTTGAAATAATAATCTACAGATTGAGATAATGAGATCAAGACTGTATGAAAAATATCTGTTTTAAATTGGGTTATACTTAGACATGGCAGTGCAGCTCTAACTGCTAGACTAGTATTTCATTGTTTTGATTAAGCAAAAAGCAACAGTGGGTTGCTTTGTGAATGAATGTGTTTAGTACAAAGCTCAAGGTGATGAAATACATACTAGCGGGATGAAGACAATGTTTTCACTAGATGCAATTTTTCAGCGGTCTTCAAAGTGAAGCCCATTATATGATCTAGTGCAGTAAGGTAATCTGAAAGGGTTTACGAAAGCCATGAATTAATACTGTAATACTGTGTGGTCTGCATTACACTGGAATAAAAACCTTTTTATTTTTGTAAAGATACCTAATATAAGTAATAATGTTCGGTATGCAAAAAAACCCAGTGTTTATTATTAGGCTCCTTAAAATATTTCAGACTATATGTTTAATCATTCCAATTCTAAATCAGTGAGTAAAATGAACTCTAATGGATATAGAATCTTAATTTCCAAATTAGCGATAAATTATATTTTATATGTCAAGTTTACTTATAAGTTTTAGAAAAGGAAGCAAAACAGATACATTATTTTTCAAACAGATTCTTCTATACTTCTCCATACAATTTTTACAAAGTAATATCCATGTTAACAAGCATAAATATTAATAAGTATTTACTTGAGTAAATATAAACTCACATAACTTTTAAGTGAAATAGTGGTTTAAAAGTGTATCAACTGATTAGTTTTGTGTATAAATGCTGTTTGCAAAAATTTCTTAAAACCATGAATAAAAATGATTTGCACACATGTAGATTTTAATTATTTGACCAAATGGTCTTTTTCATTAGGTTTACAATTGAGTATTTTTATGAGACGACTAGTAAGCTCTCCAATTATAGCTATAAAGTTTTTGTTACTATTGTTTCCAACATGTTTACATTGCATAGAGACATAGTGCATTACTGATATAACTGTGACTCCCACAATATCATATGCCAAACATTATGCTGTTACATATGTGGAATGATCAAAATTTGTTTTAATACAAAGTAATATATTAAAAGATGCACTGTCATTGATCCCATTCAAAATATTCTCTTTTACTTTGATTATACTTCCATTCTTGTCACTTTCTAAAGCAGTTCTCGCAGTCTTATTTTGTGAGTGTCTTTAGGAATTGTGATGCCAGATGTGCTGGAGCATGCTTCTTAGTGTCATCTGTTGGATGAACAGCCTTATAGGACACTACTGGGGTCTATGTCCACTTTATTCATTGGATATTCCATGCTGTGCTTCTCATACAGAATCAAAGTAATCATGAAAAATCACATATTTTCAACCAACTTAGGACATCAAGTCAGCCAGGATAGCTTGGCTAAATACACTTATGGAAGAAGCCTTCCAGAATTGCATCACAAGGTGGTAAGAATGATGAGGGTGTTTGAAGGGAGCAGGAGTCTATTAAGGAGGACTAATTGTTTATTATTATTATTATTATTATTATTATTATTATTATTATTTTCTTATTTCAGAACTTTTGTTTGTTTATTTATTTTTATGGCCGGCTCAGCCTGCCCTGAGAGCCGGGCTGGCGCAGCATGTGGTGCCGGGGATCAAACCGCGGTCCCTACAGCCACCTAAGTTTTCCTAAGCAGGCGCTTTAGACCACTGAGCCATCCTGCCGGGCCCAAGGAGGACTGATTGTGATGTGCCATTTACCATAGTTTTTCAAATGTAAACATTCACGGTATCTTGCAATCACACCCCAGAGAAAGAGAGCTATTTCTTATAACCTCAAATTCCATTTTCTTTCTATCACACCATAGAATTTGCCTGTAGGACTTTCATATTAATTGAGTTAACAGAATAAAAGAACAAGCCACGTAGTAGATGGTAATTTCCTTTCCATTTACTTTCATCATTAATTTATAAAAGGAACTTGAGGTTCCAATCTAAGAAAATATTAATGGGAAAACAAACTTTTAGATAGATAGATAGATAGGTAGATAGACAGATATGCTATAATATATTTTCACATATGTATGAAATGGTAGTACTGATATATGTATTTATTTACTTTGTATTTTAGAGAAGGGCCTACAGGGTGTTCAGGATCTCACTCTTAGATAGGACTTACAGCTGTCTGCCTGTTTACAGCCTCCAAGAGCTGGAATTACAGGTGCATGCCACCACACCCAGTCTCATTTGCCATCTCCATGTGCCCCAGGGCCAGAGCCAGCATGGCAGGCCCAGGGATTGAACTCTTGGCCCCTGTGCCTACTTTTACCCACCGAGCTATCTGGCTGGCTCAATACTGAGATATGCTTTGACTGGAATAACCAACAAATACTAGTTGGATACAAATCATTCAGGTGTTTCTGATAATTGATGCTGTTACTAGTTATGGTAAATTGACTGGTGGCCAAAGACTCAGCTGGACTGGATCAGCATGGCTCTGGGTATGGAAGGTCCACCTGAGGCTTGCTGCCAGAGCACAAAAGTGAACGTGGAGGGGAGATGGCATGCTATTGATTCCGTGGAGAAGCCTGCCATATTGGTTTGCCTGATGTGAACTTGGTTGTTCTCATTGTCAGAGAAGTGCAGGTCCTAACTAGCACTGAGCAAGGCTGTGGCTCTCTTTAGAGTGGCTGTGGTCCTTACTTTCAGCATCGCTTTCGGGCTCCCGTGAAGATCCCTTGGCCTGCTGGCACAGAAGCTTTATTCCACTGGTGCAGACGTTCTAGCTTCCACCACTCACCCTTGGGCTTTCCCAGTGCAGATTGTTGTGGAAGAAGTACATGAGACATTGTTGTGGGCCCTAGATGTCTAGCTGGATACATTGAGGACACTGCCATGGGCTCTATGTCTTCATCGAGGAAGTCCAGGACTTTGCTGGACATTGAGTTGGGATTCAGGACCACAGCTAAATTCTTTGAGCATCTACTGTGTGGACAGATCTCCTGCACTCGTGAGCATTTGACTGTTTAGGTGAATATTATAAGATAATCCTATAAATTATGTGTCCAGTATTAAATCTCATGCCTTGTAAATCACTACAACACTGATGTAAAAAAAGACCATTCATTTTTGGGTATTTTATATTCTTTTCCATATTTATTCTTTTATACTTCTACAGCTTGCTTGAACTTCCCTAAACTGTAGGATTTCTGATGTATAATATCATTTTAATTAAATCAAAAATTAAAAAATAAAACTAAATAATATCTTACCAAAAAAGTAATATTTAAATAATATAAATATTTCTATGATGGATGATTTAATATCAAATTAATTTTTAATTCTTGAAGATTGATACACATTTTAAAAATTGTTTTTCAGACTTATGCTTTAATGTATCTCATTGCTAGCATGCTTATTCTATAGGTTACATTTCATAACATATTTTATGTCTTACATGTATTATGCATAATATATGCCAGTATAATATTATAAGTTATCTTTGAGGCATGAAAACAGTTTTATCATCATCAATTATCCTAGAAAATCTTATTCATAACTCCAGAGTTCCATTCTGGCACACTAGCAGCTACTATGCAAGCTAAATTTAAGGAAAAGTAATTGCCAGGTTGAATCTATGAAATGTTGTTTTTTGAATTTTCTCATGCTCCATGCATTTGTATTTCTTTTTTTCTATCCCATTTTTGCCAAAACACATAGACAGGTGAATTCACTTTATACGATGATTTCAATGAAGCCTTCTAAGGAGTTAGTTATAGTAAAGGGAGTATTTAAGCAAGTTTAGAAAGAGAGCCTTAAAAAAAAAAAAAAAAAAAAACAGTGTCAAATAATCTGCTCTAAGCAAAAGTAGAGCAAATTACCAGCTAAAGTAAACTGATCCTGGGAATGTAGCTCAACGGCAGAAATGCCTGCTTGTCAAGCCCAGTGTTCTGAGTTCGATCTCAGGACAGAAACAAAAGCAAATTAAACTGAAAGTGTTACTCATCACATGACGAATACTTTAGTAAAGCTTAAACTGAAAGTACTTAAGGCACTTATACATAAAAAGGAATGATCTTTTGAAGAGAATCATTTTTATAATCATTTTATAATATTTCCCTCTTAAACTTGATGAGGACCTACTAATTAGATACAAATCATATATTGATGTAATATATGTAAGAAAATTTTGGATAAATATTTATTCACTTGGAAAATAGTTATATGAGAGAATATTAAAAATTTTATACCAAGCAAATAAGCAGCTTCCTAGGAGGACAGAAGCAACATTTCAAGATAGCAAATACATTAAAGAATACTTATTTTGCGCTGGCAAGATAGGTCAGTGAACTAAGTGCCTGCTTATGCAAGCATAGGAACAAGGGTTGGATCCCTGGTACCACACACTACACTGCCCTCGCCCCCAGGTGTGCTGAGCCTGCAACAGAGTCCAGGTCTGGTGGCTCACACCTGTAGACCCAGCGATGAGGAGACTGAAAACAGGAGGATCACTATGAATCTGAGCTGTGCAGTGAGACTCTATACCACATGTGTTAAAGAAAAAAATACTAATTTTATTTTTATGTAATTATAAAGGTTAGTTTTCATAAGGATAACATATTTCCATAGAGTAAATTAATGGTATTTAAAAATAACAAACATTAAAAATACAAATTACACTTTCCAGCTTTCCATGAATTAATCTAGCACAGAGGCTGACAATGAAGAAAGGAAGGAACCAGCAGAAGGCATGTGCTCCGCGGGCGGCAATAACCTGCTTGGTCGGTGTGAGCTTGCTTTGAGGTTAAACTATGTGTGGGTTTAGGCTTCTAATTAGTATGAGTCTGAAGACTTTTTGACCCTTTGTATGTTTACCAAAAGCAGCAGATAATTTGCCAAAGAGAAAATGTCAATGAGCATAAAAACGAATTTCACTGATAGCCAGGAACATTAATAAACAAACACAAAATATTGTCTCCTAGAAATTTAACAAAATAATTGTGGCAAGGCAGGTATGAATTGAAAACAAAAGTATATTTCAATACTTACCTGGCAGGGGTGATACTGTGATCACAAAGTGGTTTTCCGATGGCGAGGCTTATCCATTGCACTTCAGATGTGCTGACCCCTGCGATTGCCCCAAATGTGGGAAACTCGAGTGCATAATTTTTGGTAGTAGGGACTGTGTTAGTGCTGTCCCCTAAAAAATAAATAAAAGAAAAATATATTCCATATGGCTAGCTGGAATATAAACTTATGTTAATGTGAACATGAACTTTACAAATTTAGAGGAAGATCCACAAATCCTAGAAGTCAAATGTGTGTGTGTGTGTGTGTGTGTGTGTGTGTGTGTGTGTTTGTGTGTGTGCATGTGTGTGTGTATGTATGCACGTACATCTTAGCTATTGCCTTGGTGTGTACTGACATAGGGAAAGATTAACACTGCAGCACTTTTTGACTATATATAATCATAATTTAATAAAATAACTCTTAGAAACTGGATAAGTAAATCTTTCATGTAACATATGTACTGGCATTATAGTTATTTATATCTGAACAGAGCTCAATAATTCAAAATAGGTAATCTATAGTCAATCAGTGGAGTAGAGCTGAACTGTAGAAAAATTAGCATGTATTTTGCTTATGCAGTGTATTAGGAATAAACGTAATGCATAAAATACGAACTAATTATGAACAGAGAATGCAGTTATCTTTGTGGCATGAGGAAAGAAAATAAAATTAGCAAAAAGATTTATAGTGTTTTAAAAAATGTAATGCAGCAAATAAGTACTTATGATGTCTACATTACAAGGGCTGTTATGATATTCTTATGTTTGTCTGCTTCATTCTTTTATATGAAAGAATGTTGCAGGCTTAGAGCTTCTCTTCAGAGCTCTTTCAGATGATTTCCCTTATTCTGGACAGTGTCTTAACTTTTTTCAAGCTCAAGGTTCAGCCTAGATTTCCAGATACTCCATGCTTGGTTTTGACATCAATAAAACTCTGGCTCACGCTGAACGACAGTCTGCCTGGGGTTGTGTGTGGAGCACTACAAAGGAGAACAGACACTGGGGAAACTCTGATAAATTAACTTCACTGATTTTTTGGCATGAATTTTCCCAGTGCAGCCATGTTCAAACTAGAAGAATTCAAAACAATTGCATAGCACACACTGATAAAACCCTCAAGAGATAATGTAAAGTATATCAAGTGATCAAGAAATAATGAGTTTGAGGATTCATTATCTTTTAAAATATAATTCATCTCTGTAGTTATGTTTTATTTTCAATAACTCATTTAAAATTAGCTTGCAATATTCTTTATTTCTGTAGCTATGTTTTTTTAAAGTATTTTTAAAATTTTATTTATTTATTTTTTTCTTGTTTCAGAACCTTTATTTGTTTATTCACTCATTTTTATGGCTGGCTCAGCCTGCCCCGAGGGCAGGGCTGGCGCAGCATGTGGTGCCGGGGATCGAATCGTGGTCCCTGAAGCTGCCCAAGCTTTCCCAAGCAGGCGCTTTAGACCACTGAGACATCCCGCTGGGCCCCATCTGTAGCTATGTTTTATTTTCAATAACTCATTAAAATTTGTTTTCCAATCTTTTTTTCTTCCCTTGTGCTCTAATTTTTTACAATTTCCTTCGTCCCTTGACCTTTGGGCTTGACTTGATCTGTTCTAAAAATTTGAGGAGTAACATAAAGCTGTTTAATTGTGATAGTTCAGTTTTCTTTCTTTCTTTTTTTTTTTTTTTTTTTTTTTTTTTTTTTTTTTTTTTTTTTTTTTTTTTTTTTTTTTTTTTTTTTTTTTTTTTTTTTTTTTTTTTTTTTTTTTTTTTTTTTTTTTTTGGTCTTTTTGAGACAGGGTCTCGCTATGCAATTGAGGCTGGCCTTGAGCTCACTTTCGTAGCCCAGGCTGGTCTCAAACTCACATCAGTCCTCCTGCCTCAGCCTCCTGAGTGCTGCATGAGCCACCATGCCCAGGTTAGTTCAGTTTTCTTGATGTGAGAATTCAATGCTTTAAATTTTCCTCTAAGGAATGCTTTCTTTGCATCCTACAGTTTCTATGAAATTGTAACTGCATTTTTGTTTGATTGAAAATATTGTTTAATTTATTTTCTTTAATTTCATCTATGACTCACTGATTGTTCAAGGGGATGTTATTTAGTTTTCATATGATTATAGTGTTTTCATGATATCTTTTGTTAATAATGTTCAATTTCATGCATTATGATCAGATAAAATATGTGAGATGATTTCATTTCCTTTGTATTTATTTAAGCATTATATATAGGCTACTATATGGTCTGTCTTGGCGAATACCCAATGTGAGGCAGAGAAGAATATATATTCTCATGTTTTTGGGTAGAATACTCTGCAAAGATCTACTAAGTTTATTTGCCCATAAATTTGTTCAGTTCTATTATTTTTTGCTTATTTTTTGTCTAGTTGATCTATCTCTGTGATAATGGGGTGTTAATGACCCCATTGATTATGATTGTGTTATTGCTTATTTGGTTTTTCATGTTTATTAAAATTTGTGGTATATAGTTGGCTACTCCATTATTTGGTGCATATATATTTATCACTCTTGTCTCTTCCTCTTGCAGTTTTCTCCTAACAAACAGGTAGTGACCTTCATTATCTCTTTTAATCATGCTTTGTTTAAACATGACATTGCCAGCAACCAGAATAGCTGTTTCTGCTTTTTTCTGGCTTCCAGTTGCACAGAATAATATTTTCCATCCTTTAACTTTCATTCTATGAATTTCCTGTTAAGTATGTCTCTTATATACAGCCTACTGTTGGCTTTTCTTTCTTGATTCACTCTTCCAGTCTGCTTCTTTTGACTGATGAACTGAGGCCATTTATATTGGCAGTTATAACCAATGTTTACTGGCTTATCTTTGTCATGTCATTTTCTTGCTGTCGCTTTCCTAATTTCACCCTTTTCAAAATTGCTTGCTAGCTCCTTTGTATTGTTTTTGGAACTGTGGTCATCTTTATCTCTTTCTACATTATATATTGATGCTCTTTGTAGGCTTGGTTTGGTGGCCATGAATATCTTTAATTCTTCTTTGCCAGGGGAAAATCTTAATTCTCCATTAATTTTGATAGATATGAATTTGAGAGTTATTTTCATTCAGGATCTGAAATACTTCATCCCAACTCTCCTTGACTTGATAGTGTGTGTTGAGAAATCTGCCAAGCCGGGCGTGGTGGCTCACGCTGTAATCCCAGCACTCGGGAGGCTGAGGCAGGAGGATCAGTGTGAGTTCGAGACCAGCCTGGGCTACAAAAGTGAGCTCAAGGCCAGCCACAACTGCATAGTGAGACCCTGTCTCAAAAAGACAAAAAAAAAAAAAAGAAATCTGCCATGACTCTGTGGAGTGTTCCTTTATAGGTGATTTGTTTCTTTTTCTCTAACAAATTTTACTATTTATTTTTAATAAATTGAACTTAGGACCTTGCACTCGACAGGCAGGCATTTATGCTGCTGAGCTGTCTCCCTGGTCCTCTCTAACAGCTTTTTGTAGGCTATTCTTTGCTGAATGTATGAGATCTCAATTATTATGTGTCTGGATGTAGGTTTATTTTGGTATGGCTAATTGGAGCTCTAGAAGCCTCATTAACTGAAAATTGCTTTTCCCGCGCTACAGAAAATTCCTATTATTACTGCAAATAATCTTTTTATGTCATTTGGGTTGACTTTCTGTTTTGTTGACACCTAACAGTCTTACATTGTTTCTATTTGCATCATCTTATAGATGTTTAACTACTATTTCCTGGTTCCTTGTTATTCTTAAGTAATCTGCCCCCATTTTTCCTTTTGTACTTGCTAGCTGCATTGCTATCTTCAAGGTATGAAAATATCTTCAGGTACAATATCATAGCTACAGTAGTACAATCAAAATAAGCATAACTTAGAAACTGACCAATTGTGGTGGCTATTGATTTTGTATGTTACCAGAAGAGTAAAGTCAATAGTTACATGACAGAACCTATCATAAACTAGGAGTTTACAAACAGTTTTTCCACATTGTAGAGTGGATTTACCCTGGGTTCCTCCAGACAAAACAAGATGGTTGTGATTTTCCAAACATTTTCTGTGCACACTGCCAGACCTGCAGTGTAGGAAGCCTGAGACTTGCTCTAAACTAAGCTCCTTGGAAGGAAGAAGGGTACTGGGTTGGATTTTGCACCTCTTGCATGGACCTCCTAGGTCCTTGAGACTCACTGTTACTCCTGTGATGGCTGTGAGTGTGGAGTTTCTCCCCTTGCAAACAGCTCACAGAAGTCCCTCCAGGATCTTGAGGTTCACCTTTGTTCCCATGCTGGTGAGTGTTGGGAGCGGAGCTTTCCCCTCTCACAGGCTCCTTGATGCCCAGGAAGCTCTGAAGGCTCAGCATAGCTCCTACAATCTGGGGGTAAGGTAAAGGGTGAGTTTCTCCCTTCTGGAGCCACTCACTGAAGCTCTTTAGTGAGTTTTATCTTGCCAATACTTTGCAGTTGATGGAGAGAGATTGAGTGACATTGTAAAAGTTTATGTTCCAAGTTGGATTAGATTATGTTCTAAGTTAACTTTTTACAAACTGAAATTCATTTTATTCCATTTGATAAATCTAATGATAAATAATGTGTCTAATTTTTCTTAATTAGGTTTTAAAGCCAATGAATCCCAAAGACATGTTGAGGATTCTTTAAAAGATACAGTTTTGGGGGCTTGTAGGTTAGCTCAGTTGTTTGAAGTGCCTGCTTGGACAAACTCAGTCAAGTACAGGGAACCACAGTTTGATCCCCATCTCTACATTCCACAACAGACCAGCCCTTAAGGCAGCCTCAACCAAAAATCGAAAAACATCCTTCTCAAAAGATACAGATTTAGCTATCATACCAGGCAATGCTAATTCTGCTTATTAGCATGAACAGAGAAGTTGAATTTCCTTATTTACTAAATGGAGTAAAAATACACTGCAAACTTTAGAATCATCATTAAAAATATATTGATGTCACAGTTACATATAAAATTATGGGAAATATTATATTTTAAATGATTATTTTGATAGGCTAATAAATGGACAGAGATAGTAACTTTTCCTTTACTTTAACAAATATTTGTGTCCTAAATGGGAGTTAATGTAGTATCTGAGAAAACTTTAAGTTGCAGCATAGTTTATTTAATAGCAATAGTTTGGCATTTTTACTTTGTAAGAAATGACCTACTTAGAACTCCTGATTTAAAATGCTCAAAAGCAGAAGTCATTATGATGTATGCATTTGCACAGAAATTTATCACCAGAACCCATACCTCATATAACCAGGACAATGTTAGCCTGTTAACAGTTCCTTAATGCATTATATTTAAAAGAAAACAGCTCCCTTTTAATTCAAAATTATTGATTCAGACTTGGCATATCTAATAACTATTTTATATAAGAAATGATAAAGTGTTTTGAGTTGTATAACAGAAATTAACTTCCAAATTAATTATAAAGGGCTCAGTAGAATAAGTACTTCCTGGCAAGTACAAGGTCCTATGTTTAATTCCTGGTACCACTAAATAAATAAATAAATAAATAATCAATTATAAATATCTACTAGTAGGTATTCTGGTTAATGTTGAGAAAATGAACATGTAACAACCTTGGCAGAGAGAGAAGATATCTAACAAAACTATTTTTTTTATTCGACCTTACTCTGTGTTCTGTTCCAGTGGCATATGGTGTGGTGTTCTGGAGCCTGAACCCAGAATCTTCACACTAAGTGAGATTCCCAGCAGTCTTTATTTTGAAACAGGATCTCTTTAAGATAGATGGCCAGGCTGGCCCCACGCGTGCTGTCTCCTGTGTGATTGCCATGCCTCATCCTCAGTGTGACTGGGGTCTCAGGTATGCACGAGCTCACCCACTTGTTCTTGGACTTTTTTTTATAAGCTTATTATGTTTCTCTTTATATTTGCTTATTTATGTATGTGTGAGGGTGACTTTGTGTGGGGGTGGGGTGGGGCTGTGCACATGAGCTACTCAAGACTGAAGGGAGCTACATCCCTACCCTTTTTATTTTTGAGATACGGTCTCACTGAAGTGCTCAGGCTGGTTTTGAACTTGCGATGTTCCTGCCTTATCCTAGTGGGCCTTCATCACCATGACTGCCTTCTACTCTCATTCTTTAGTGAGCAGTTAGCATGATAATGGGCTTTCTAGCTAGCATTTTCTATCCTGTATCTACGTTAGGCATTCCACTGGCTTATCTTTGCTACCATGTATTTAGATATGGTTCCTAATGTCATAACAATTAAATATAAACTGACCTGAGGTGTTTTTTTGTTTTGTTTTGTTTTTTGTTTGTTTGTTTGTTCATTTGTTTTACTGAGGTCATGGTCAGAACATATTTATTGAGGGAAAGAAAGCTCCTGTCTGAGAAAGGAGCAGGAGGAGGGTCCTGAACAGGTTATCCCCATAAGCTGACCTGAGTTTGACTGACCTTGCCTCAATACAGTTTTCCTTCTTTTTGCTCTGATTTGAATCAACATTCCCTGTAGTTTGCTGTCAATGTTCTGGTGGACATTAATTTAGCTCTCTTTAAAAGTTTTGTCTTCATTTTCTGATTTTTTAAAAAATGTGTTCAGTACAGGGTCTACAGGGTCCCACTACACAGATCGGACTTGTGGTGAGCCGCCTTTTGTGAGTCTCCTAAGCACTGGGATTACAGGCCCACACCACCATGCCCGGTTTCAATTGCCATCTCAGCATGCACTGGCAGGGCACACCAGGAATTGAACCCTGTTCCCTGTGCTTGCCTAAGCAGGCACTTGGCTCTGCTGAGATATCTGGCCACCCTTTTCTGATGATTTTTTATTTCTTATGAAAACTGAAAAGAGTTTTGATGTCCCTAGTAGCAGCCACAGTAGATAGATGAGAGAGCCTGGGCAAACAAACACGCATCTACATCTCTTGCCATTTTTTAAAAGAATGGCTGAAATCCTAAAATAAACCAATATTTGCTTCTACTTTTCTGTGCTAGGTCACATATATATCAGGTAGTGCATTTTATACAACTGAGAACTTCAAGAAATATTGATAAATTTATGTTTCTATTTTCTAAAATGAAATAGATTATTTGACATTTTTTATGTAGTTAAGGTGTCGGTCAATATTACATTTTCCTCTTATAACCAACCCATTAGCAAATCTCCACCTAGAATTCTTAAATTTATAAAATCGGTTGAGAATGTGCCGCGCTGTTTCCTAGACCCCACACGCTTTCCGGCTATTTTCTATTTAAGAATATATGTCTGATCTATTTCACTTAACATTTGTGGTCCCAAGGTTCATCCATTCTCCTACAAAGGACTACGGTTTATATATTCTATGACAGGATCATATTCTGCTATATCTAAATGCCACATCTATTCTCCTAAGAATGGATGCATAGGCTGCTTCTAAGATTTAGCTAGGATGAATTGTGATGTTGCATGTATCACTTTCACATGATGTCATTCACATTTTGGGGATGGTCATGAGAAGGCGAATAGCTAGGTAAAAATGCAAGGTGTAATTTCAGTTATTTTGTGTGGCCCAGTTCTGGCACTCTGGTACAACATTAAATGTGGAAGTGTAACCTTCAAAGGAAATGTCTAAGTGAATACCATAATACTCAATAGTACCTAATTCCATTTCTATTCTCTTCCTTTTTATTATTTCAATCACTATGTGATTTTTTCTGGTTATAGCTCTCTATGCACATATTAATTGGACTATGATTATAATTTATTCAATTTTTGTAAGTTTTTATGCTGGAAAATAAGTTAGTTGCTTACCTGTGAAATAAGAATTATAAAATCCTTTGAAATTATAGAATCTGGACTTGAAAATAAGTTTCAGTTTATTGATATGATTCTATCTCTCCTTATTTCTTCTGTGACACCCATTTGACACAACATAAGTTTATTTCATTAAGAAAACACATTTAAAACCCACAGGGGTAATAATATGGTGGATTTTGGGGTAATAGTATGGTGTCATTATATTTTGCCAAGTTTATAAAGAAAAGTGATCATATAAAAAGTAGTATTTATTTCTACGTTGACTTAGTGTTTTGTTTTCATTACGATGTAGGGCTAATGGAAGTTTTAAGGAGTTTGGATCTTCATTTCACGTGATTTCTCTATCCCCAAGTATATCCTCCTTGAATTTTGGTACTCTATAGAAGGATGCAATTTTGCTGCCTAGTGTAGGAGCTGGAATTGGCAGTTCTTCCTCAGCCCATCTCCTTCTCAACCTCTTCTTTTCTTTCATCAAACAGCAATTACCTAGTGTCCACAATCATGTTGCTTGAGTTTTCTTTTCTTGAGATCTTTTAGTCATACAGAGAAATAATACATTTCTTCACAAGTGTTCTGTTATAGAATTTTCCTTCCACGAAGAATCTGCATCCCTATTACTGTGATTAAGATCAGCTTCATGTTGTGCCAGCAAGAGGATCATCTCTCTCCCTCAAAGAACTATTGTAAACATGCAAACTCCTGTATTTATACTGTACCTACTGCAGAAGGCCTCTTTTATTATGTCTCATCCTAGGGTCGCACTGTCATGTCCCTGATCTTTTATAGGTACACAGGGTCTTTCATCTTCTTCCAATATTTTCTTCAGACATGGAGGAGGCTTGATTTTTGACTTCAGCACTCTGCACTATAGCAGTAGCTGATTTATCAGGATCCAAACACTTCCCCTCCCATCTGCAGGCGCTGACACATGTAAATTGGACACCAGATCACATTATGAAGTCTCTGATAATATGATTTCAAAATAAAATCCTAGTTCCTTTCATAGTCTTCATCACACTGGGGAAGTTGAGAGCACATGGTTTTCTAGTCTATAATCAGTGTCAGAGAAAATAGAAACATATTTTTCTTGTAGTAGATTTTACTGAACTTTCTACCTTGGCCAGAACAGTATAAGCAGACCTCTGTTTGACAGCAAGTTCATTAGTTTACGTGCAAAGAATTCATCAAGACAAATACTAACTCCCACTTCTAACACATTAGCAGATAAACTCTTGTATCAGAACTTTGCTTTATCCCTAGATAGAACAAGATTATGTTATTATACTGAATAATACTGTAAAAGAGGAGTTATTCAAGTAGAGACACACTCTCCGGTTACTCAGAAATGCTGAGGATTAGGTAATGATATGGTATGATAATCATAGTTGTCTTAGTTACTTTTTTCTCATTGCTGGGACAAAATACGAAAAGGTAAAGCAGGAAGGTTCATTTAATTCCTGTCTTGTAGAGGTGTCAGTCTATGATCAACTGGCTCCAAGACAGGGTGGAAAGACACAGAGGCAACACTTCAAGGTGTCAGAACACAGAACAAGCAGGAAGAGCAGCCAGGGGGTTGGGCAATAAACCTCTTTTCCTCCCCTATGTTATAAGAAGGCTACTCATCCTATGGTGGGTGTGGCACTCACATTGTCTCTCTGCCTTCCTTTTGTGCAGACTGAGGATGTTCATGAAACGAGGTTCCTGCTGGCGCGTAGCTTCTAAACTTTGCAAGTTGACATAATGAATGTTTTAAAGCAGTTAGATCATGTCCTCTATACCCTAGAAGATAGAACTACTGAGTTGCTTAGTTAAACTTCTAGACTTCTCAAGTGGACACAAGATATCAACCATTACATTACATTAAAAGAGCTTCAGTCAGTTTTTGTTGGTATAACTTATTTGAGGTTGGGCCATTTTGTGGCTAAATTTCAGCAGGGCTCAGTTTCTTCATCTTTAAAATGAAGCTGATAATATATTAGTAATTTCCACGATAAAGAAACACCAATCAACTTCTTGGAATATCTGTCCTTGCAGCATCATTATCTTTATACTTTGAGGCCATTAATATGAATATCGTACAGCAATACAGCTACGGCCAGATGACCAATGAGTTGGTAGTACGTGCTGCATGAATGTAATGCGTGAACTGGTAATTCATATTTTGACTGTGATCCAGGATTTTATCACTGCTCAAAATGGTACTTGCTTTAACATTTGCGACCTTTTGTTTCTGGAATTTTCTCTTTAAGAATTCTGCATTGTTATTCAATGTGGATATATGACACTACGGAAAGCCATTAGAAGAATGGACTCTATTATGCTCAAAGTACACTGATTTATTTGAAAATCTAACTTTTATTTTGGAAACTAAAGGGTTGAACTAGTAAAAGGTTATGCAGATAGAAGAATAACATTATCTGAATCTCAGGATATTTAAAAGTATCTGTGAATATGGCTTATCATCCATATTTGCTTTTTCTTTAGTAACCATGCTGCTTAGTAAAATATGTGTCCTTATAGATGGTCAAGAAATTGCCCTTTTAGTAAATAAAGGAACCTGTTTTACATGTTTAATTTACTAGTTACTTACTAAGTAGTCAAATTACTGCATACATTTTGACTTATTTCCTTTAAACATACTTAAAATGGTTGGGGATATAGCTCAGCAGCATAAATGCCTTCCTGGCAAGTATAAGGTCCCAAGTTCAGTCCCTGATACAGTAAAAAAAAAAGTACTTAGAACACAAGAAATTTCTATTATTTTCCTGGTGTAGTTCATTTTATGAGCACCTAAATAATTATTTTAATGTTTTTAAAATTATAATCAATTAATGTTGTACATACATACACTGATTCTATAAATCTCATACATGTATGTATATGTAGGATGTTTAAAGATGAGCTAGTTATTGATTGAACAGGCTTATCTGATGCGAGAGTTTTGCTTTGGTTTTTAATTCTTATTTCAGTCTGTTCTGTTTATTGAATGTTCATCTCTGTATAATACTTGAAAAGCAGCTCTTGGTACTTAGCCATACTTTTCATCCTATTTGGCTGATACATTTATAATGCACTGATTCAAATAAATGTAGCTTTTAACTTTTTTTTTTTCAGAAAATATAGGGTCATCCATCATAGTTTAATATTCATCTTATGCCCCCCTTTTACATTCACACAAAAGTCTGTTATGGTTAGTGATACTGTTTCATTTTTGTGGTTTGCAGTCAAGGGAAATATAGTAAAAGTCCTTCTTGGGTTAAAATTAGAAAGGCTTATGCTGTTCGTTGTATCTCTGTCCCCTTGGCTTTTCCCAGAGATCACTATCT
This sequence comes from Myocastor coypus, assembly GCA_004027025.1. Lineage (NCBI taxonomy): Eukaryota > Metazoa > Chordata > Mammalia > Rodentia > Myocastoridae > Myocastor > Myocastor coypus. The sequence goes on along the minus strand of PVJA010007488.1, from coordinate 22,847 downwards.
ATAAGAGAGATTCACTTTGCTTTTCTAATTAGTAGCAGTTGGGTGAAATAGTACCCAAAAAGAGAAAAATACAACATAGACAACTGTAAGCCATGCTTCTAACAGGCATTTCAAAGGATTAAGTTCTTAAAGAGCAACCCTAAGAGTAAGATGAGAGACATTTTGCAGCTAAACTGTTCCCAACGATAGAGGAACACAACAGGAATTTGCATACAAGTGAAGATGGGCTGTCCTTTCCAATACATTAAGTGGGTTTAATATTTTTTAAAGGGCAATTTTGAGTTAAAAGACTGAAACATGTTCTTATATGGAATAGCTACATAGACTAATTTCATTTTGGGTTGTTTTGTTACTCTTATCTTCATCCTCAGTGAACACACACACACACACACACACACATACATGCACATGCAAACATATACTCTCATGTGCAAGGGTCAACACTCACTGACATTATTGTCTACATTGCTGTGATAATACATGACCAGTAAATTTGGTATAAGTCATTGTACAAAAGGTTTAAGCAAAGAAATGAGAATCCGTGGGTGCAACCATATGAAAGTATTAAGTTGCTATACAACTGTATAGCAAATTTAGTTGTTCCTGGAGCTTATTGTTCATGTAAAGTGGTATGTATAAGCAGGGGTTGGTGGTGCTCAGCTGCAATCCCTGCACTCAGGAAAGCTAGGAGAGAGGGAGCACAAGTTTGAGCCCAGCCTGGGCTACTTAGAAGCTGAGAGGAACTCTTTCTCAAAAAGTTTTATATATAGGTCATTGTAAAGGCTTAGATTCAATCTGCAATATCAACACTTAAAAATTTTTTTAAAGGTGCTCTCCAAGCTTGTGGAAAATGAGTGACTTTTTTTTTATTATTTCACTTTTTTTTGTTTGTTTTTTCAGTGGTACTGGAGTTGAACACAGGATCTTTGCACTGTCCAGGCAAGGGCTTATGCCGCTGAGTTATGTCCCCAGCCAAGTGACCTAGTTTTGAAGATCTTGTTAACTGGCTTTCTTGAGGAGCATGGAAACCAGCTGCTTCATAGTGACCCTCAGACATCAGAAAGAAGCAAAGACAGAAGGTGCGATCTCAAGAGCAAAGAGGACAGCTGAGACCCTTGTCCCTTTGCAGTCTCTCCCGTCCCAGCACCCAGAGGGAGCCACCCAGTGAAGAAAGCACAGGAAGCAGAGCCCAGAGCCAGACCTCCCCTCACCTTGCTCTGTGCCTAAGTCTCAGCTCAAGCCCAGGCCAGTTCAAGAAAGGTTTAGTTTTGCTTTGAATTTAAGGTTGAACTTTAAAGGGCATGCATTTCCTAATAAAAAAAAATGTGAAAGGATTTTGGAGTCTGTGTATATGTCAAAGGAATGCTGATGAAGCACTGGCAAAATGCTGATTTTAGAGAAATGATTTTGCCATACTGGAATTCTGTACCAATCCATTCTCATGTGCGTAACACCGAGCTTATAGGCTCGATTAGAAGTTTCCAAATGTTTCTATTTTCTTTCTGTTTACCATTTTAACAGAAATGTAGAAAAAAGAAATAAAGACTTCTTGGGTTATGAACCAAACCTTTATTTACGGTTGTTGAATGTTACTCAATGACAACATCTGAGATTCATGTATTATCCTATTTTTAATATCATCAACTATATTTTGGTCACTGAAACTTTCAATGAATTTGTATCATACTTTTTTTGTTAATAAAATATAATGACAAAACAAGACTGAGTATTTCCAAAAAATGTATGCTGTAGAAATTTTTATTATTTTATCAATTTTCCCTTTTGGACGATTTTAGGGAAAAATTATTACTCATGGTAGTCACAAAATCACAGCTCTGTCTGGTAAGATGTGAAAATACAAATGTTACAAAGATGAACTTCCCTATGAATATCTTTTTCATAAAATCAGAATAATTTTATAGCATGTAAGTGTAATAAATGGGCAATACTTTTTTCTTTTTTTGTCCTTCTGAGACAGGATCTCGCCGTGCTGTTCAGGCTGGCCTTGAGCTCACTTTTGTAGCCCAAGCTTGAACTCACCAATCCTCCTGACTCAGCCTCCCAAGTGCTGGAATTATAGGCATTCACCACCACACCTGGCAAGTGGACAATACTTATAATAACTAAGTATCAGCTAATAGGAGCATTCCCAAGAAAAAATACTTTATATAAAGGCTTATCAGATTTTTTTTTTCTAAGTTACTTATCATACTAAAAGTTAGGGGGATACATTTTAGAAAAAAATTAAATATAAACATATTTGAATTTTAGAACACTTACAAACACAGCCCTAGTTTTCTTTCATTTTGTAGACAGGGCCTATATTCCCCTTGACTGCAGACCACAGGAATGACAGGGGCACCCTTTGCCTTCCTAGGCAGCATCTTTATTTTCTCTTCAAACTCAGTTTTATCTCTCAATTCAAATTGTTTACTCCACCAAGACCATATCTGACTATAAATGTGTCTATGCAAATATATATGCAATAAAGAATCTCGAGCATATGCACATAAAATTTAAGATAGCCATGCCTTAAGGATTCACAGGGACAGTGAGCAGCTGTGGGGCTTCTGCCCTGTGTAACTGGTAGGGCTAGCATTGCACATTTATATCGGTTTTAACCTCTGTGTCCGCAATAAGGCTGGGGACTATGGATTTGTTTTTCTTTTTTTCCACTTTTCCTGTCTAATCTTCCGGTCCCTATGCCCCTGCTGCATTTGTGCAATTTCTAGCTGCCCTTTAAATAAATAACTTTTATTTTCCTTTTGTCAGCCATTTCCTTTTATTCCAGTATTTCCTTTCCACACACAGATTTTTCCACTTAATTCAATTTCCCTTACCTTCTGTGCTTACGTCCTCGCATGACTGGATTTGAGCCGTTTTCAGGGATTAACTATCAAGACTTACTGTTTCTTCAGAGTAAGGATCTTCTTGGTTAGTGAACTGAATGATCCCCATGTTTTCTTTACCTCAGCTCGAATGAATTTAGCTTGAACTACGGTTTTTAGTTTTTTCTTTGCCTGCCAATATTGCCCTTGAGAAGACAACCATGAGCTCAGGTTCTGGTTAGTCAAAATGTTACTGTGCTTGAAAACTGCTCTAACATTCACGTATCTGGCACCAAAGAATGAAACATAATTATACCTTCATTCTGAATTTGTAAAATTTAAAAATAAATAAATAAAGGCTACAGGAATGTTTTCTTCATTGAGCCACCCAAGTCAAGGCTGCTTTCTTTTGCTCTTTCTCAAAAGGATTGAGCTCAATAAAATGTACAAGATTCTTTGCCAAGCAATTATTTTTTTAATTTTTTTTTTTTTTTTTTTTTTAATTTAAGCCCATGAGTATTTCCAGGGAAATTCAATCCACATGTTTCTGATTCATTTACACTTAATTCATTAAAATGTTGTTTTTCAAGAGGCATTGGAAGTCCAAGGGCCTTATAAGACTTTTTATGTGACTTTTCATGCTATTTCCCCCTCAAAAACAGGAAGTAGCACTGTGCTTAGAGCTGAAACTGCGAAGGATTGAATTGCAGATGAATCACACGGAGCACGGAAAGAGGATCTTGTCTGTGCTGGCTATCCTTGCAGTGAGAGAACACCTAAAACACTTAAACAGTGGGACTATATATTGTTAAGGAAACTTCTAAATGATCTTCCAAGAGAAGAGGACTCCCAAGATTAAGCTTTACAATGGCATACCTCTAACTCAATATTCCTACGAGTGTAATGTTATGAAGACAGATAAATATATGACAGCCTCGTGAAATGGTTGGCATCTGCTTACTTAATCTAAACCTTATTGGTCCCCCTCATTTCACTTCAAGGAAGGAAAATTATATAAAGCATGAGTTCAGAAAGAAATTGAATCAGATTAAGAAAATAAAATATATGAGTTCACTGACAATGAAAAAACACTAGTTTATTTCTTAATCAGGCTTCCTAAATTATAAGGGAGACTCCTTTTTAACCAGAGACAACTTTTAGTAGCAGGAGTGTAACATCTTGTTTGTGGCAAAGCAGAGTGTAGATTTCTGTATAATGGTCAGCTCTTCCTGGGACACACTTGCACACTGGCTCAGCACCAAAATCTGTCCTGTAAAACCTTTGCTAGAACAGCTTTGCAGTCACCCAGTGAGACCCAGCTCGAAAGCCGAGCCAAAGTATTCTGATTGTGTTAGTTCTAAGTCCAAAAATGTCCATGAAAGAATCCAAACACCACTGATATTAACCTGTAGTACTAGCCATAATCAAAACTGTTAGGAGCACAAACTTCATAGAACACATGCTCACACCCAAATGGTTGAATATATCCAGAATTGGAACAAAGTTCAAGAAAGACATGTGCAATTCTTATAGAATTTTAATATTGTCATTAGCCTGTATAAGACTTTATTGTTTTGATTGCTATTTTGAAGCCTAATACAATTATTGGACAATGATAAAATTACTTTCATAATCGGACATGATTAATACTTTCATATTAATAATAGCTAAAAGATAAAGACAATACAATGTTGACACTAAACTGTTCATTACAGACTTAGAAGAGTAGCTGCAAAGCTCTAGTATAGGCATGGAGTAAAGAGTGCCAAGGCTACATTGAAAAATATGAGTTGAAGGATAAACTCCCATTCTACATTTAAGAAGAAGCTGAGGTGCTCTTGTAGAACACACTTAACTAGCACTAGCATTTGAAAATATCACCCAGAAAGGCGTTTCATACAAAATGTGATTACAGACTTTATCTAGTATGAATGGATCCATAGATGTGGCCATGTTTATTTATCTCACTGCACTATTTAGGAATGGTATCTAACAACACCTTTGAAGTTCAGTGGTTAAAACAAAATGCCACAGATGCTGAGTTTTCTGGGTGGTTTTACTATTCTAGGAAAATCTCTGGGAGGGTTCCCCTGCATTTGAAGTCAGCTGTCACTTTAGCTTCAGACTGGCTGGTCTAGAGTGACCTTCATTTGACTTGGATCTCTTCTGTGTGGTTTCTCAGCCTCCAGAAAGCTAGTTTCTGGCAGTAGCAGGTGTCTAAGGAAAAAATAGAAAATCCAAAGCCATACCGAACCTCTTTTTGTGTCACATTTACCAGTGTCTCTTTAGTCAATGAAAATCTTCTGGCAATCTTGGAGACAGACGGTGAATAATGTATCAAAATTACATTAAAAAATGGGTCATGGAAATTATTGGTGTTAGTAACTCATACAAACTGATTCATTAGGATTTTCCTACAAATATCCTTAATATTTTCCACAAGCAATCTTTGCTCTTCTTAGTACAAGTGGGCATAGTAGATGATGGATATACTTTGCACTAATCCCTTATAGTATCCACTATCACTTTACCATTTTCTATATTTTATTTTCTATGAGACAATTCTGTCCTTTAACTGCAGTTGTATGTCACTTTTTTTTCCTTATGGATATTTTTTAAAAAATATTTTTTAATCTTTTGTTTATTTATTTGGTACAGGGTCTTGGTACGCAGCTCTGACTTTGATTTTTTTTTTAAGCTGAACAAAATATGTAAGCCTGCTGTCTCAGCTTCTCTAGTGTTGGGTTTACAGGTTTGTGCCACCATGTCTGGTTTCAGTGGTCAGGACAGCATGCCAGGGTTCCAGCAGTGACACAGCATGTAATATTGGGGATTGAACCTGGGTCTTCATGCTTGCCACACAAGCTCTTAGACTGCCAAGCTAGCTCCCCAGCCCTCCTTTGGAGCCTTTTCAAAGCTACAGAGTAATGTATCTTTCTATAAGCTCTCATTCTGCTCTTTCTTTCCCATTTCTAACACTTATCCCCTCAGTTATGTATTATTAAGTTAATGTCTGTAGTAGAATGAAAAACACTGAGCAAAAAGAGCTGGGCCTATCACTTTTTCTTCCTTCTGTCCTCAGCATTTAACTGAGTTTATGGTACAAATTAGGTGCGCTGTGTAGAGCTACTTTGATATTAGAAAAACTGGTGAGAGGGAAAGACATAGAGATGAGAGTTTAAAGAAGTCATTTGGGAAGAAATGAAGATGAATAGCTATAAGGTCTCTTTGTGAAAGGATATAGTGATGCAGAGAATTTGCAGAAGCAGACAAAACCCTAGATACAGGATGGCTAAATTTCCTGAAGTCTAAGCGGAAGTTGTAAGAGAGAGAAGAAAGTGACACATGAATGAAAATAAAACAAGGGTGGACAGTTAAGCTGGAGGTCATCTACTAAAATACAAAAGACTTGGCTTACTCATGGAAATATAAAAATTCAGGTAAAAAAAGCAAATGCATGACTGATAGCAATTAGAGCATGCATATGTTCTGAATAATTGGATGTCAGTTATTCCGCATGGAGCCACTTGACCAACCTGTGATGTAATTGCATATAACAGACAGGAGAAATGAATCTTTTGTACAACACTCAACCTCACCACTTGTAGAAACCATAGAGTAGATTTATTCTTTTTCAGAATTAAAAAAAATACATTGAATTGTGAATTAGAAATATGTTTAATTACTGGAATTATACTTGAATTAGAACAAATGGTTGATAATAGAACAAATAGTTATACTTCTGCATATGCTGACATCAACACAGTTTCTTGAATCCTGTGTCAAAGATCCATTGTTATAAATAACAGCATTCACATGTGCTCTTGCTCCCGACAGTATTTTAGAAAACAGTTCATACATTGATATGTAGAAGTGAAACATTGGTCCAGGGTAACTTCAACAGAGAGCATAAAGTTTAAATAAAAAGAAAATAAGTTCCACACGACTAGTTACTGTGTTGTGTTTTTATAATGCTGTAGATACATTTATTAATATCGAACTTTCTGCAAGTCAGCTCTCTAGACACTTTAGGAAGTAAGGCTCCACTGAATACATCATATAATTTTAAAAAGTTGCAATGTCTTGGAGGCAAGAGATGAGAAAAAAATGAAAATGCAAACATTTTACTAGCTGAGAAAAAATAATTAAAACTTCAGAAATCTTGAGGAGGCTTTCTTTCTCTCTCTCTTTTGAGGGTTTACTTTTTTATCATATATTATCATTGCATGTTTCTTTTTTTTTAAAGAATTAAACTAGTAAACAAAAATTTACAAGGCTTTTAAGGAAGAGTATGATTGAGGAAGAACTTTAATTAGTATGAGTGGAAATGATTTTTTTTTTTTTTAAAGCTGAACAAATTAGGGAGAACAGTAGGATCAGAAGGAAAATAGCTCTACTAAGATATCACTTCGGAAGTTTACTTGGAGCTGCACTGTTGAACTCATGAACATCAGAACATGAATCCAGAGCCAGTACAGAGTTAACTAGAAAATAGTAAATTTTCAATTTACTTTGAAGATGAAATGGAAGGGAACCCAGTTAGAATTGTGTTTTGCTTTTCTTCAGCATAGATTGTAAGATTTCTTAGCCCTAAGTTTATGAGGGAGCTCAGAACAGTAAAAGTTTCCAAAATGTTGATGTGCTTTCTGAAACATTTCATATTTTTCACTATTTGCCCAAGGAAACATGATGAGCCAAAAATTTTAACAATCTCTAGGATCTGATACAGACCATGTTCAAGGAAGAATTGCATATTTCTGCAGAGTCTCAGTTTTCTAATAAACAGCACCAGCACCTGAGTTAAAGGATAATTGATAGCAAATAAGACTTGGAGGCCAGAGAAAGATACTTCTGGAGACAGAGCAGGGTTTGCTCTATGAAGATCTTTGTTTATGTGTAAGTGGCGCAAAGTGATGATCCTTGTCTTTGCTGCCGGAGATCATTCAACAACTCATTTCATTTCTTGAACTTAAACTTTCTCTCTCTCTCTCTCTCTCTCTCTCTCTCTCTGTCTCTCTCTCGCTCTCTCTCTCTCTGTCTGTCTGTCTCTCTCTGTCTGTCTCTCTCTCTCTCCTTCCCAACTCTCCCTCTCTCATTAATCTCTCCTTCTAGGATGGAATTATTGCTAATAGCTCCTACAGAAATATCCATTTGGGGACTCATTTCTTGAAGTATAATCTTCACTGCAAGTTCAAGTGTTAACTGAGTATTACATTTGCTTAATAGAAAACAAAGAAGAGCAAAACTGCTTTTCAAGAAAGTGATCTTAGACTGAGTGTGATGGTACACATCTGTAATCCCAGGTCTTGAGAGGCTGTAAACAAACAGATCACTAGGAGTCTGATCTAGAGGTGAGACCCCAAATACCCTATCCCTGTAGATCTTCTCTTCCCTAAAAAGTACAAAAAAGAAAGAAAGAAAGTAAGAAAGAAAGAAAGAAAGTTGATCTTTCCATCAACTCAGACTACTTTCGATTAATCACAAACATTGCACACACACATCAGTGTATAACTGCCATACAGACTGCTTAATTTTTAAGATAGCATTTCAAACACTTCTTGATTTGGAACTAAACACTATTAAGCATAAATTGTACTACCCTAATAAATTATATATAAGAATAATATATTCTGGGTATGGCAGTACATGTTTATTATCCCAGCACTTGGGAGGCTACAGCAGAAGTATTGCCACAAGTATAAGTCCATTGTGGGCTACAAGTGGATTCGACACTAGGCTGAACTACATAGTAAGGTCCTGTGTCTAAAGCAAAAATGAAAAAGTAATCATAGTAGGATTAGATCAATTACAATTAAATTGCTCTCCTTATTGCAACAACGTGTCAATATTATTAAAGTGAATCATGAACCTTATTTCACGAAAAACTAAGAGAAGAAATATAATAATACAATTATTAGTTTTGAAATAAACATCAAATAGCTTTATATTTTCTAATGAAATATCTTTTTAGTAAAATAAAACATAAGTATTACTGTTAGGCATCAGTAGAGAACCACTAAAACCTTTATGCTTAATAAGATGAAACAAATATTTTAGTATGCCAAGGAAGAATGATGAGTTAGTCATACCAGAGAAAACTGCAGTAAGTATATGTTATGGCTTTTATGTAGCTGTCCCCCCAAAGCCTCATGCAAATCATGGGGCTGTCAAGCGTGTGGCTGGAGGGGCAGGGCCAAAGGACCAGGATGGGGCTTGAGGGACATGGCCAAGAGAGGCAAGAATTGTTAAACTGACAGCACACGCTATCAGATGTTCTTCGCCCTCACCCTCCCAGGCAGCAGTTTTCTCAGAGGTATGGAGTAAAATAGCCTGGACATGGCAGCATAATCTTGTAATTCAGGCTACTTTAAATCATGAAGCCTCCAGAAACTGTGAACTAAAGAAACCTTTCCTCTCCTAAGCTTGTGTGTCGGGTATTTGTCCCAGCAACAAGAGAAAAGTAACTAAGACAGAATTTGGTACCAGAGGAGTGGGGTCATTACTGTGGCTATACCTGACTATGTGGATTACAAGCTTTTGGGAATCACTTATGGGAAGAAATAGGAAAGGTTTGGAGATGTCGCTTATGAGAAAAGTGCTAGAACAGTTTTGGCACTTCTGTAGGGGAGGTTCTGGCCAGAGCTCAGACCAGAAGACTGATAAAAAGTTGACCTGTAAAGACAAGGGTGGGGAGGTTTCTGTTGGAAGGAAGGACTGCATTATCTCTTGGACCACAGATCATTGGTATTTTGGCTTGGCCCAAAGTCTCTGAATTTTGCTCGTATCCAGAGACTTTGCCTGAGACTGAGATGAAACATGGAGGACTAATCTTTCAAAGGAAATTTCAAAGCAGTTGAATATTGGGGAAATGGCATTGTTATTGCTAGGGGCTCTTAGTCAAATATACAATGAGAATAAGAGCAAAGAGCCCAGCAAGATGATTTAAAATGTTGTGAGCTTGGCCAGAAAGAAAGCACTAGGAAGTCTGTGGACTGCAAAGATGGAGCTGAGATCTCCAATGCCCAGGAGGAACAGGAGAATAGAACAGATGTCCTGAGGGCGTAACAGGAGATGGCAGGTTCTTGTCCTTTGTAGCCTCAGAAGCACAAGGGTGAAGACTTTACTTTGAGGAGAAAGCCACAGAGCTTCATGTTCCAGAATGGAGGCAGCAGTCACACCACGTTCCAGAATGGAGGAGGCAGCCATACTAGACTACAGAATGGCACCGGCATAGAGAATTTCAGAGTGCTTGGAAATCCAGGCACTCGACCCCTACAGCTAAGAGAGAAGGAAGCCTGGCTACTGCTCCGGCTGGCAGCAGACCTTGGCATCATCCACCTGGCATTGGTTTTAGGTGCATGCAGAATGCAGGAATTCTGAAGGTAAGAAGGCTTCCACCTAGATTTCAGAAGAAGGCCTGGATGGCCAAGCAGTGTGCCCCAGGCAGGGCAATGGGTGAAGTTGTGAGTGAGAAGCCTACTCCGTAGAAATCCAAGAAGTTTGGAAAAGTCAGGAACGTGGATCATCTAAGGAAACCTGCAAAAAAGGAGCATAGCCAGCCTAAGAGAGAAGCCATGGGAGCTGCAAACACCAGAAGTGCCCTAAGGGTGGAGCCACATAGAGCTCATAATTTGCCACAGATTGCTTTGAACGTTCCACATGGAACTATAGGACTTAACATTTGTCCCGCTGGATTTTGGACTAGTTTTGGTCCCAGTAGTTTGTATCCTTCTGTGTATACCTTTTGAAATGGCAATGTTTATCTTCTGTCTTTGAATGGGCAGTGTATTTAATTTCTCATTTGTGTAGGGGTTCACAGTTGTGAGTTTGATTGGATCTTGGAGAAAACTAGGGACTTGGACTTTTCAGCAATGCTTAAACTGTTGGGACTTTCGGAACTCTTAGAGAGGGACTAAAATGCCTTCTGCAGGAAGGGATGTACACGAGACTTTGGGGGTCCCAGGGTGGAATGTTATGGTTTGTATATAGTTGTTCCACCCAAAGCCTCATGTAAATCATGGGGCTATCAAGTGTGTGGCTCAAGGGATGGGCCCAAAGGACCAGGATGGGGCTTGAGGCACATGGCCAAGAGAGGTAAGAACCATTAAACTGATAGCACACGCTGTCAGAGATTCTCCTGTCTCCCCTTCCACCAACCCAGGCAGCAATTTTCTCAGAGGTATGGAGCAAATCATCCTGGATACAGAGGCATAGTCTTGAGGTCTGGCTGTGTATTTCAGGCTGCTTTAAATTATGAAACCTCCAGGAACTGTGAGCTAAATAAACCTTTCCTTCCCTAAGCCTGTATGTCAGGTATTTCTCCCAGCAATGAGAGAAAAATAACTAAGACTGTACACATGGTAGAATAATAGAAATATTACTATTGTAGTAAGTAATGCCACACGAATACCTGGTACTTACTTTTTAAATATTCTACTCTAGTCTTGGCAATTTCTGATGTCACAACTGTTTCATTTGTAGTTTAGGATTTGTTATATAACAGATCAGTTTTAAAAGTGTGGGTCCTTGAATGGAGGCCATCGGGTGGATTGAGTACCTGTTAAGGCAGAACCTCAGACTTCACAGACCTACCATGCTAAGCTGTCTCTGTTTAACATGCACTCTGTGGAAATCAGATGTATTATAACATTTCAGAACCACGGAGAGTGAAAGTTCAGATAATTTAAGAAAATTCATTATTAAAGAAAATAAATTTGATTGCTAGAATAAGAAAAATGAGGGCTGGCCTCATAGCTCGGCAGACTAAAGTTTCTGCTTCAGCAGAGTGCAGCAGCTGTAGTTCAATTCCCTGGTGTGCTGTGCAGGCCCCGTCCACAGGGCACGCTGAGAGTGGGATTGAGACTGGGCGTGGTGGAGTGTGCCTATAATCGCAGTGCTTGGGAGGCTGAAAACAGGAGAATCACTATGAATCTGATCTACATATTAAGACCCTGTAGCCCTTGTAGACCCTGTCCTAAATATATAAAAAAGAGAAACGAACAAGCAATTAAGTATACACTGAAAAGAGACAAAGCTTTGAGTATTACAGAAAGATACATAGGGGAATAGGGCTTATAAATTATATAACCTAAAAAAATAAGGAATCCATACATTATTTGAATAAAATAAAATCAAAGCAGCAAAATGTATGATAAAATGAGTATGAATGATGTATAAATATGTAAGAATATTTAAACACAGATATCATCATGGAAATTACTGCAAGGAAAAAGTTTCCTCTAGTTACACTGACATCCTTGACAAGCCTAATGACTAGTATTGCCCAACATGTAGAAAAGTATAGAAATCATTATTGGAATGCAAGCTGATGAAAAATTCAAGAGCAGAAGATATAATGCCACATTATTTATTAAAATGAATGCTGTGTTTTTCTTTAGTCCAAAACTTATACTTCTAAGGTTCTATTCTGTAACAGTTCTCACATATGTGCAGAATCATCAAAAGAGAGATGTGGACAACAGGACCTTATTCAATGGTAGTGAAATAGTAATCTTTGAAAAGAAAGACATATAGAATATGTATCTTGATGAATACATAAATATCATAGAAGGAATAATCTCTTCTAAAATAAAAAAATAGGGGCCTGGCGGGATGGCTCAGTGGTCTAAAGCCCCTACTTGGGAAAGCTTAGGTGGCTGCAGGGACCGCGGTTCGATCCCCAGCACCACATGCTGTGCCAGCCCTGTCCCCAGGGCGGGCTGAGCCAGCCATAAAAATGAGTGAATAAACAAACAAAGGTTCTGAAACAAGAAAAAAATAAATAAAATAAAAATTCTTAAAAAAAAAGAAAAGAAAAGAAAAAAATACATTTTTGTAGAAAAGGAAAGGAGAAATAACATAATCAATTTAAGAAAGACTATATAGGGGCCTGGCAGGATGGCTCAGTGGTCTAAAGCGCCTGCTTAGGAAAGCTTGGGCGGCTGCAGGGACCGCGGTTTGATCCCCGGCACCACATGCTGCGCCAGCCCTGCCCTCATGGCAGGCTGAGCTGGCCATGTAAATAAATAAACAAACAAACAAACAAAAAGTTCTGAAACAAGAAAAATAAATCAATAAATTAAATAAATAAAACAAAGAAAGACTATATACTCCCTATGTCATTTTTCTTGACTTGGTCTCGAATTTGATCCTGGTTTGGCTTATGGGTCTTGGCTCTGGAGGAGGGAACCTTTCTCAGAGACTGGGAACAGGGATCTAAGTTGTTTGGTGGTAATGGAAATAATGGGGTGTTCTTCCATAGAACCTCACAGTTCCCAATCAAATAAAGGTGAACCAACCAAAGCCTTGAGATGAGGAACAAGACAACACACGTGGACAGTCAGTAGAAGGGGGATTTAGTTGTCTGTAGAAGGGAGAGGAACAAATGTGGGCGAGTTGACAAGACAGCAGTCAGTCAGTTATGTCTCTGTTAGTCACTTTTCTCATTGCTGAGACAAGAATACTTGACACCCAAAATTAAAGGGGGAAAGGTTTACTCAGCTTACAGTTTTTAGGGGTTTCAAGTGAAATATTGATAAAAATTAAAGATTTTATATATGTAACTGGTAAATTCTGGCAAAACAAAGTCAATTACACATTATGTTTATTTTACCTAAAATAACTCAGTTATTGCAACTGAATAATAGTGATTTAATTTTGATCATGTCAAATGCATATCTGGTGTACTAATAAATGAATAATATCATAAATTTCAAACATGATGGACATGTAAAATTACAATTTTTTTTTTATGAAGGAGACCCAGATTTTACAATTTATAAATATTACCTTAGCCTAGAAAACAAACAGGATTACAGGCACTCACCACCATGCCCAGTCTCAATTGCCATCTCAGCATGCATCAAGGGTGGAGACAGAACAGCAGGCCCAGGGATCAAACCCCTAACCCCTGTACCTGACTACAGGTACTTTAATCATTTAATCAGCTGAGGTACTTGGCTGGTTCTTATGTTCTAATTTTCTTAGTGGCTACTTGTGAAAAAATTTCCATTGTGATCCTTTTTCTGTTTTTAATTTTATAAATTATCTATATTATTGAATTATGTGTTATGTATGTGGAATCGTATACTGAGAATATATATTCCTTATTAGATATTTGATTTTCAAGTATTTTCCCATCCTTTGAGTTGTCTTTTCACTGTGTGAAAGAGAGCATATCATCTGAAGAGATTTTGATATTGAAGTTCAATTTATCTTTCCTTCCCTTTTATTATCTTATCATTTTGGTGTTATAGTTAAGAACACAGTGTGCAGTTTTCTATTATGAAAAATGTCCCTGTAAGTTTTATGTTTTAAGCATTCTATGGTACTAGCCATTATGTGTAGTTCTTTAATGCACCTTGATTTGACTTAATTTATTTTTTGTATTTTATTTTACGGTCTACAGGGTCTCATTACATAGATCAGACTTGTAGTCTGTAATCCCTTCCAAGAGCTGGGATTACAGGTGTGCGCCACTGTGCCCAAGCTCAGTTGCCATTTTAGCATGCCCCTGGGGCAGAGCTGGCATTGCTGGCCAGGGAATTAAGCCCCCGGCCCCTGTCTGTACCTGCTTGCATATATATAATTATATAATATATATAATGATATAAAGTGAAGATTCTACTCCACATTTTTCTCTGTGGATTTGCAGCTATTTTAACATTATTTGCTGAAAAGACAGTTCTTACACTGCTTGTTGTTTTGGCATTCTCTTGAAAACCAACTGACTATGAATATGAAGCTTATTTCTGGCCTCTCCAATTGATACCATTATACAAGTACAACATTAACTGATTACTGTAGTTTTGTGGCAAGTTCTTTGTTGTTGTTGTTGTTTTATACATTATTTCCAGCTCAGCCTGCCCTTGGGGTGCAGCTGGCATACCATGTGATGCCAGGGATCGAACCGTGTTCCCTGCAGTTGCCTAAGCTTCCCTAAGCAGGTGCTTTAGACTGCTGAGCCATCTTGCCAGCCCTTGTAACAAGTTGTAAAACCAGAAAATTGAATTCTATTTTGTCTTCCTTTATTTTTTGAATGTGTTTTTCTTCTCTGGGTCCCTGAATCTCCATATGAATTTAAGAATCATGTAGTCAAATTCTGTAAGCAATTATCAGGAATTCTGATAAAATTTGCTTTGAATATGTAACCAAATTGAGAAATCAGGGGAACCTTAATAATACTAATGCATTAGTTTACGGATGTGGCTTGTCTTGCAAGTCATTTAAGCCTTTTCTAGTTTCCTTCAGTACCAGTTAAGAAGTTTCAGAGTGCATTCTGTACACATTTTGGTTCAATTTATTGCTAAGTATTTTACTTTGTGTTTTTATTTTTTATACTTATTTATTTATTTATCTGTTTTTTTTTTTTTCTGTATTTAGGGTAGAGTCAACAAGGTGTTCGGGGTCTCCCTATGTAGATCAGACTCGTAGTGATCCTTCTATTTTCAACCTCCCAAGCATTGGGATTATAGGCACGTGCCACCATGCCCAGTCTCAATTGCCTTCTCAGCATGACACACCAAGAATCAAACCCCAACCCCTGTGTCTGACTAAACAGGCACTTCAGTCCCCTGACTTGGCTGGTCAGCCTTCCTAATGCTGTTCTTACATATTTCTCTTAGCTTTATGTGTACAGTTTTGTTACATTACAATTCTTTTGAATTGTATTTCACCTTTTAAAAAACATGTAAAAATCTGGGCAGGCCATAGTATAACATGATTAAAATATTTGCGTTGTTTATCTTATATTAATTCTGTTAAGATGAGTACAGGGAAACTGAAATATCTGAGGTATTACACTGTAGAATGTTACATATCTACCTTATTTTCCCAATCATTTGGGAGTGATAAGGTAAACGCTAAAGCTGCAGATCAGTTGTGGAGCCCTTGATTATCAGGTACAAGGCCCTGATTTCCAGTCCATGTTTTGTGTAAAGAAAGAAAGCAAGAGAGATTGAGAAAAAAGAGAAAAGAGGAGGAGGAGAAAAGAAGGAAGGAAGGAAGAAAAGAAGAGAAGGAAGAAAAAAGGAAGGAAAGAAAAAAGGAAGGAAAGAAAAAAAGAAAGAAGGAAATATTAGAAATATCTATGTAGCAGGTACATATACTGCTGGGAATCATTATTCTGCAAAATTTTCTGATATTAATGTAAGTTGGAAATTTAAAATGTGTTAAAAATCACTTGTGATGCTACATTTGCATTTTGAAAGTTTGCTGTATGTATAAGGCAAACATAACAACTGGCTCTAGAGCCATAACAAACTCTGTTCGCAAGTCATGTAGTGGCTGTGGCGCTCACTAACTCACATGCTTTAATATGACTTAACAGAAAAACGTTAGAGGTAAATGTTAATGAGTGATAAATTAAAAGATTGCATGTTAAAAATTACTTGTACTTCCATATTCTGAAATATTTCAGTCAATTTCACAGCAACTTTTATTGAAACTCATTATAATTTTCCAAGAAAATTGGGAATAGAACAAATCTGTTTTCCTCTTCATTGTGTTCAACATAGTGAGTTATTACAGGAGGCAAATTCATGAAAGGTCATATTTTCAGTGAAAGAAGTATGCACCTATTTTAACTTGAGAATATCAGGCTTAAGGGCTGGGAGTATAGCTCAGCGGCATAAGCACCTGTCTCACAAGCAGAAGGTCCTGAGTTTGGTCAGTGGTACCAAAAAGAAAAAAAAAAGCCAGAAATATATTAGATTTATAGTTCAATTGATTATATTTTTAGCTCCACTTTATAAGTCGAGGAACAGTCAATATTTCAAATAAAAATGTTTCAGATTAAAGAGAAATTCGCACTTGAAGCATATGTAAACTTTATTAATAAAGAGTTTCCAGCCAAGTATGAGGACATTTGGGCATACAGTGTGAATGTATCCCCTTCTGTTGTTGCTCCAGCACTATGCCCTATAACAAAGTCAGGCTCTCCACACTGTCTGCTTTATGGAATTTACTACATTTTTCCACTCTTTTACTTATAGTCAGCTTCATTCCTCTCTTTCCCATATTTCAGCCTGCAGGGATGTGTTTCTAGCCTGTGCAACATTATCCTTCAACATGTGCAGCCAATTCTGCAGGGTCTGTATCCCTCTTGCTTTGATCTTTCCAAGCTAAACGAATGCAAACGTCATTATTGGGGATAACTTTAGCAGGACCTTAAATCATGCGTAATTCTATCACTTTGGGTTAGAAATGATTGTGTACAAAAACTGGGAGATTGAGGACACGTAAGCTGGGACCATGTAGGACCATCATATGACATTTGTACGGCCTCAATCTATTTATTAACCTCTGCCTATAGATAATAATAAAAATGTTAATCATTTTGTAGCTTCCCAAATGGGTTCCAGACATATTATTTTGTGTACTACCCACTATCCTTGCTTAAGGAGCAAAACTAGAGCTACACAGCTTCCTCATAATTTATTTGTTATCACTTATATCATTTGGAAGTCAACTGCTCCCATCCAAAAGTATTTGCTAAGGGAAAGCCTAAGGCCTACTCTGCCGAATTTCATGTGTATGCATTTTATGAGAAAAGAGGATGGGAGGAAAAGAAGGTGTAATTTTGAATCCATAATGTGGTTGACATTCATTCATACATCAGCATTCATGGAGGAAAGGAGGACATTTTCCTTTCAGCATAAGTCCAGTGAGGAGAGAGGAAAAGAAAGAAATAATAAATTATAGCAACAACAGTATACAACACAGCCAAATGAAATCTTCTGGACTTTGAATTTTTTTTCACCGTTTCCCAGGAATCTGAGTGTATTGTAGTACAAAGACAAAGTAAGTGAAACTATTATAATAGTAAAGAAAAAGCAGAGAGAGTACCCAAGGTGTAATTGTAACAACAACATCCTAGGCTTGTTACTGTAATAAGGACATTTATAAGAGGATCATCAATAGGTAGAAGTTACTCCAAGAAAAGGGAGAAATAACCACATTTTGATGGTCAGCCTCAAAAGACAGTGGCTTCTACACTCCGGGAAGCATCTCCGAGAAACTTTCAATAACATCCCACTGGAGGACAAGTACACCTGCAATAGTCCCTGATAAAGAGAGTATCTTTACAATCTTACTGTTACACTACACACTTAAGCCTACGTTAAATAATATCAACTCACTTGATCCGTCTGGTTGCCTAGCTAGCAGGGGTTCCAGGACAGAGAGGACTTCTTCTGTTACA
Organism: Myocastor coypus; assembly: GCA_004027025.1. Lineage (NCBI taxonomy): Eukaryota > Metazoa > Chordata > Mammalia > Rodentia > Myocastoridae > Myocastor > Myocastor coypus. The sequence goes on along the minus strand of PVJA010007488.1, from coordinate 4,820 downwards.
GCCTCCTGAGGAAGGATAAGTCCAAGTAAGGCAAGCAAGAAACATTAAATGAAGACTTACTGCCGGTTGAGTTTCTTTACATCACACTGGGCTGTAGATATTAGGTAGATTGGAGCATTTAACATCAATCATTAATATTTTCTTATGTTCTTCTAGCTATTTTATTTTTTAGGACAGAGAAATACAGAGTAAAATTATTTTGTTTCTACAGACCAGTGAATCTATGCTATAGAGTGTGTTATAGAAATAATGCTTTCACAGCTAAGTGTTCAGGAAAGCCCATAAGGACTGTCCTCTCACATTACAAATTAAATGTGCTCTCTGGTCCTTACACACAAAATGGAGCAGCCATTCTCCCCACATTATATTTAATTGGCATATCATTTCATCCTTAATTATTCTATGTCAAAACGGCGAAACAATTGTTAGCTCAGCCCAGGTTTATTTTAACTGAATTATTCTGCAACTTGAATACATTGTATGATCCATATTTTAATAAAACAAATGATTTGTCTTTAAAACCTTAATTTTGGTGTATTCATAAGGCATGCATTATTAAAACTGATGTTCAAGCTTTTATTACACAATATATTTGAAAATTAAAATTTCATTGCAAATAAAATAGAGGTAGTAGAGCAGATACAGAAACAAAATTATAATTTGAAAGTGTTTTACACAATATCTAGGCATGAGACTATTTTACTAAAGTTCTGAGCATGTCTCCGACATCTCAGTGCTGTGTCATAGCTTGTTGGAAGAGAATTAAGAAGCTCTGAAATCTGATACTAGCAAGTACTTGTCACGTATATTCACAAAGCTTGCTCTAGTTATTAAAGAAAAGTAAAGCTGCAGGAATGACATAGAAGGGGCAGCTAGAAGGACAAGCATCACAGATATAACCTCAATTTTAGCGTTATTATTTGGTTTAGATGTAAAGTGATGTGTGTTCCTTTTATATCTGTTAATCTTCTAGCCAAAACCCTATTCCAACACTTAGGATTATCAATCAAAAATAATTCTTCAGATACTGTGATAAACCAGACACCAGATTCAGGCTATAATTCTTTCACTGTTTGAAATAAGATTTAACCAGAAAGTATACATAGAGTTAAAAAGTGACCAAATATTTAAAGTGACTCAGACTGAATGTGCTTTGTTTCATTCAGGTCTGTTAAACATCAGTGACGGGCTTGCCAACCTTGCATAAATTCAACACTTAAATCAGTCAGTTATCTCATGCTCATAAGGAAGAAAATGGTGAATTTTTTAAAAAATAAATGATCCTGAGAAGGTGAAGTAATGAAACCTCTTGAATCACACACACACACACACACACACATCTCTATCTTATTCTGTCTACCCTCTTCACACTGCCTCACTCTCCTTTTAGTGTGTACAGGCCTCCATGTGCACATGTACACACACACACACACACACAACCCAGGTCATTTTCAACAAACCATTGCAATTACTGACACATATAATTTAGGGAAAGGAGTATAAACATACAGGAGAATCAATTTTAGTGGTAGCAAAAATGCCTACACTACTTTCCTTTTTCAACTGGATGCTTGGGGCAGAAACAAAGGGTCTCCAAGTGAAATAGTTAAATAATAACCACCCTGCTCCAGGCGAGGGACAAAACAACCACTGTAGGATTTGAAATCTGTCATCAATCTCTCTTGTAGTTCACTCACCACCAGGCCCCTGGATTTTACAAACACTCACTTCAAAGACCACAGGGAGACCCACCTCTTCAACAAAACTCTCCTTTGACCCTATGTGGAGTGAAGGTTCCTTCTTATTATTCATCCAGAAAGATAATGCCAGGCCTTGTTGATACCACAAACTTCAACAAAAGAATCTCCAAATCTACACATTTATCGGATGACTTCCTTCCATTTAAAATGTATGGAAGCTTATGTTGATTCAGGTTATTTTCTAAATGTTGATTTTCTTATTTTTAAGGGAATTAAAAGTAGTTTAAAAGGCATTAGAAATAATACCGAATTCCATAAAACAAAATAATAGGAACTCAACAATGTCGTTGTATGGCATACTGTTGTCTTCAAATTATTTGTTCAGATTACCAGATATGATCTTGCAAAAACTGTTAACAAAACGTTATAGAAAATTTAAGAAGGAAAGAATAAGCACCAATATCTCTTTTCAGTAGACCAGCAGAAATGAGCTGTCCAATTATCCAAGCTGTTCAGTATAGATGCGTAAATGTCCCCTTTCCCTTTCTTTCTTTTCTTTTTTTTTTTCCTTTCTCCGTTCTTCCTTCCCTTTGAAGATTCTTTTTCTTACACAATATCAACTGTGCCTTTCAGAGCTTGTTTTCTCTTTCTGGTTCTTACATTAGCATGATGATATATTTACACATTTGTATCTGATTTATTTTACCTATGACTATGGTCTCAAATTTTTATGTGTAAAAACTTGAACTTGACTTTTTTATAGCTGAGTAATACTCCACTGTGCAAAAATATCGCGTCATTTTTATTCATTCCTCAGTTTATGGGCATTTGGGTTGTTTCCAAGATTAAGCTATGACAACTTGCACTTCTGGGAACATATATCACTGTGGTATGATGTTTTCAGTTCTTCTGGATAGATGCTGACTTTACAAAGACCTATGTACACGAAATGCAAACTTTGCATTGGCCTATGTTGCAGAAAAAAATGTTCTCTGAGGTCACAGAAAATGAAAAAGGAAATATTTATAAGCAATTTTCAGATTTCAGGAATTTCTGATCTATTTGTATGACTTACAAGGTAAGATCCATAATGTGTATTTCAAATAGATTGACATAAAAATGATCATTTTGAACTTGATCACAGGAATATGGTATTTATTTATTGTTTCTTATTTGACTCCTCTCAATTTTGTGTATTCTCAAGGAAGAGTACTGGACCTAGGCATTTATTGACGTGTAACAGAAATGGCTGGTATTTTGTCCTCTGACTGGCACTGTACTGTGTCATTCTGTAATAGAGAGGAAGAGAGGAAGTGAGGAGCACGTAGGTAGCTATGACGAAGGCCACTCTGTGGGCAAGCCAGTGCTCCACCCCCCCCATCCCCCCCCACACCCCGCTCAGAGCAGATCCACTCTCCTCTCCCAACTGCGCATCCTTGCTGCATCCCCAAGGCCTTGTTTGTGTCATTTACATGGACACACACAGGTCTTGTGCCCCTTTGCTTTGCCAGCCATCAAAATAGACTAAAACTTTCTCCTAGGCAGATCCCAAATCTTGAATCTTCATGGGCATAACCCCAAATCACTCCTATAATTCAAAGCTTAGCTGGTGCTTGTTTTATGACCTTTTTAGAAAAATCCAAACTGGTAACCTGGAAAGGTCTATAGTCGACAGAGTTTTAAACGGTAAAATCATAGATTTTAATAGTACTTTAAAAGTATTTGGGTAGGCACGCAGAGTTTGGTTGCTACACAAAGCCAGAAAAACGAAACTTGGAGGGAGTCATTCATTTTCGCATCAGATAATGATTGCTCACTGAGCTCTATCACAAATAGGCACTGTGTATGGCTAAAGTTTCCTAAGTCCCACTAAGCACAGAACACTTAGCACTGTTATTGTCAGACACTTACGTGACAAATAAAAATGATTAAGAAAGGATTGTTCATTGGTAATTCCTGGACTCCTCCTTCTTTCTGGAAGTAAAAGACCTTGGTCGTTTTTCCTACAATGTTAGCGCTAAGCATTACATAACACCATGTGTTTTTTCCTTTCTTTTTGGCACGTGCTGATCACACCATGTCCAGAGGTTTTCCAGTTCTGGCCACTAGATGTCATGCAAAGATTATGAAGTAGAACATCTTAGCGCCTTTTCACAGTGGCAAACACTGATTCTGTGAACATCAGCATTTAAGGTGGTTTGGGAAATAAGTGGCGAGTGTCTGAGAAACAGGTCAGTCACTATATTTTATAAGGGACACGGACACATTTCATGGTAAAACATGGAATCCAAAGTACCACCTGCTCTTTTTTTTTTTTTTTTTTTTTTTTTAGGTGTCTGAGTAATTAATACATGTAGATTCATGAGAAAGAGATCTTAAAGCATTATACATTAGTCTGAGTCAAGCAATGGGGAACAGGGACACAGAAGGTATGAATGAAGAGGAGATTGACACATTCACATTAAACATTCTCAAGGAAGTGAAAGGAGATGGAAATCAGAGCCACACAGGGGTGCCTGAAAAGGTAAAGATGCTTCCCAACACGTAATTCAGCAACAACAGTAATAAAAAAAGGAGCAAGGAAATCCCAAAACATCCAGGTTTCGCATTCTACAAAATCAGATTAGAATCGACAGAAAATTTATAAATTAGAAATCACAGGTTTATTTCTAGGAACCTCACGAGGTGTAAAATATTGCTCTGCCGTATACTATGTACACTTGAATAACATGCATGAGTGAATGGATAGCTTTAAATAATAAAGTCAAAAAGACTTTCAACTACTTAGACAATTTTGGCTTACATTAATAAATCATGGAAAGTCGAAGTGCAACGTGAACCAGTTTCCTCAAACACCTAAATAGTTCACCCATAACTGTTGGATTACATTGTACTTTTTGAAGAACTTTTAAATAATACTTACATTAAAGTAATTTTGAAAATACTGTATTTACAAAGATTACATTTCAACTACTACATAAAACTACTAAGTTCTCAGATGGTGACAAGTCCTTATCATTCAGGAATGCGCTAAGAAAAGCCTTGTAAGTTGCAGTGCCTGACGTGTGGTGTAGGCTATGATAGGGGCATTTTTATGTATGTATGTATGTATGTATGTAT